>APFE031045389.1:136150-208907 GCA_000404065.3 Pinus taeda
GGGGGCGGGGGGGTCACAAGGGGTTTTATGCATGATTTTTGCACATGTTTTTTTGGACGCGATGGTTTTCGATCCATGGTATTGGATGCTTTGGCATGTATAAATATGTATTGTAACATTGAAAGGAAAATAATGAAAAATCAAGCTAGTAGTCCCGATTTTGGGATCAAGGGAAAAATATCTATCTATATGTGTTTTATGCATTATTCTCTCGCATTGTTTATTTTATGTGTTTTAGAATTCGTATGCAGGTAATTTTGGTACGGGGTTAAAACCTACATTCTCCTTCTTTCAATCCACTCAATAAAGTCCTACCTATAGACATCGCTATTAGAGAAATCATGAGTTTAGAAGAGCGACCTTGGGAGGACTTGGACCATCGTGTTTCGATATTTGATTCGGGCATGATTCCTCTTCAAATCCTGTCACTTGACATACCATAAATCTTTTCCTCACCCTATACGACTATCCAAATTTTGGATGCGGAAGGAAACATGGGGAATATTTCAAAGACATTTCTCATCAATATTTCTATCAAGATAGGCATCGTGGAAAACATCCAGATTGGAGCGGATTGCAATCCTAAGGAAATTGCAAGCTTCACCTGCCTTTTTCATGAATTCCGCGATGTATTCTCCTGGTCTTACAAGGAAATTCCCGGCATAGACCTGTCTATTGTTGAGCATGAGATTAAGATTTATGACAATGCTAAACTTGTCTGTCAAAGGCTTCGACCAGTCCATCCCCGCAAAATAGTAGCCATCAAAAATGAGGTGGAAAAGTTGTTACATGCTGGTTTTGTCTATCCTATTCCTTTAACGGAATGGGTTTCCAATTTGGTCCCTATTGATAAGAAACAAGGAACCATCTGTGTATGTGTCAATTACCGAGACTTTAATGCCATGTGTCCCAAGGATAATTATCCGACACCGTTCATCGATCAAATCATCAATGACTATGCCGGTTGTGAATCATTTTCATTCATGGATGGATTCTCAGGTTACAACCAGATTGGTATAAAACCCAAAGGCCAACACAAAATCGCCTTCGTTTGCCCATGGGGCATCTTTGCCTATCAAAAACTCCCATTCATTTTAAAGAATGTTGGAGCAACTTTTCAAAGAGCCATGGACTATGCATTTCACGATATTAGACATATCATTCAAGCTTACTTGGATGACCTTCTAGCCCATTCCAAGCAACGAACATAGCACCTAAAACATTTAAGAGCCATCTTTCTTAGATGCCAGTTTTACAACATACATCTAAATCCACATAAATGTGTTTTCTTTGTTGAGTCTGAATGCTTAGTTGGATTCATTGTCTCCAAGTACAGGATTAGGGTTGATCCCGATAAGGTAAAGGAAATTACTTAATTTCCCGAATCACAATCCGTCCTGCAACTCCAACGTTTGCAAGGGAAAGCAAATTTTTTACTACAGTTCATTGTAAACTATGCTGAGTTAACGAAAGGATTTATGGACCTACTTAAGAAGGGAGTTTTGTATATGTGGGATGATCAAGCTCAACGATCATTTGATGCCTTGAAAAAGGCACTTATATCAACCCCACTACTAAGCGCTCCCAACTATGGCCGTGACTTTCGTCTATACTTAGCAGCCTCGCCATGCTCTCTCGGAATGGTCTTGGTTCAAAATCATGATGATTGGAGTGAACATGTGATCTATTATCTGTCAAAAGGCATGGCTAGGCCTAAACTTAGATATTCACATGTGGAAAAGTTGTCATTAGTAGTTGTCTTTGTTGTCAACCGATTTCGACACTACATACTGTTGCGACATACTACTATCATCACCTTGGATAATCCCATGAGACACATTTTGTCTCGTCAAGTAATTGAAGGAAAATATTTGAAATGGATCATGATCCTCCAACAATTTCACTTGGTTTTCACTCCTTCCAAGGCAAATGACTCCTTAGTCTTTGCCGAACTTTTGTCAGACCTTCCCTTTGTTAATCCTAACTAGATAGCCCATGATTCACTTCTAGTTGAAGTTGTCTATATTATCAACACTACTAACCCTTGGTACTGTGACATTCTTGTTTACCTCCAAGCACAACGGTTCCACCCCAAACTATTGTCAGGTGATCGTCATCACATCCACCACCAAGCACGACAATATCTAGTGATTAACGATATGTTATATCGTCGTGGTGCAAATACAGTTCTTCAACGTTGTCTCACTCATGAAGAGGCGGAACATGTTTTAGATGAATGCCATGCTGGGGCATGTGGTGATCATCTTTCTAGCATATCTACTGCACAAAAAATCTTGCACGTAAGCCATTAATGGACGACCTTTTTCAAAGATTGTGTCAAGTCCATCCGGCAATGCCATCCTTGTCAAGTGTTCAAAAATAAAATGCACGCTCCTTCGGCACTATTGCACCTGATTATCTTCATCGGCCCCTTTGCCAAATGGGGGATAGACTTTGTAACTTGCAAATTCATTTCCTTTTCTAGACAGAAATATATCATTGTAGCTATGGATTATTTCATGAAATGGGTCGAAGCCCTTCCCACCTACTAGGTCGATGGGGAAACTACGATGTTATTCCTGTTCAATTAGGTTATCTATCACTTCGGTGTACCTCGCATGATCATTACAGACCATGGGTCTCATTTCTAGAATCACATGATGTCTGACATAACATCGCTACTATGTTTTCGTCAGGATCAATCATCCTCCTGCTACCCCCAAGCTAATGGTCAAGTAGAGGCCATCAAAAGTGTCTTAAAGACCATGATCCATAGGTTGGTAGGAAATCATAAAACCAGCTGGCATCGAGTGTTATATTCAGCGCTATGGGCATACCAAACTTCAGTAAAAACTTCCATGGGCTTTACACCTTTTCAACTAGCTTATGATCTAGAAGTAGTTTTACCAATAGAGTGTCAGATTCCTTGCCTACAAATAGTTGTTGAACTCCTACTCGGCACTACTGTTGAAGAAGAGTGCCTGCCATACGTCAATCAACTAGATGAAACCTGTTGAGATGTCGAATTGGCACTCGAGGCCCCACAAGCATTGGGTAAAAGCCGAGTATGACAAAAAATTCAAGCCTCGATCTTACTAAGAGGGAGGTCTTGTTTTTCTCTATGATAAAAAATATGACCTCTTGGAGGCAGAAATGCTTCAACCCTTATGGTTAGGTCCCTATGTCATTAAGAAAGCCCTCTCAAAAGGGGCATATGAACTTTAGGACTGGGAAGGAGTCCCACTCGTTGAGCCCAAAAATGGGCTCTATGTAAAAAAGTATTATGCCTAGTATTACACTGGGCATGTGCTTTGTAATTTTATGTATTTAAAAGTTTTGCTTCCCTTTTTAGTGTGATTGGATTGTTTTGGTATTTATTGGAGTATTTGTCTCATACATCCTTCTCGCAATGCAGATGTCTTCGTTACCCTTAGCATACGTAGGATACGTGGATGGTGTCATTCATCACACATGGCACATTGCATCAGCTGCTTGGGTCATCTACACACCTGAGTGAGAACTATTTTGTTCCGGAGGAGTCTTTTTGGAAACCGCCACCAACAATATTTTTTTTTTCTACGTTAAGACTAACCTAAGTACCCACGGGGATTTGAACCGGTGACCTATCGCAAGGAGTGCCTTAACAACGCACCCATTCACCATCAATCCAAAGCCCCGTAGGAAACCGCCACCAACAATATTACTGAGTACATTTCCTTAATTTCACTTCTCATTGAAGCATCATCAAGGCACATCTCCAAGTTGGTGTTCAGGTTGTACTCTCGGCTAGTTGTTATGCAATTGACAAATCGTTATCACATTCATAATCCAACCTTGTTACATCATTATTTAAGATTACGACTCTTGGAACGTCAATTTGAAGTTATCACATATGAACACATTCCTAGAGAAGTTAATATAGTTGTTGATTCATTAGCAAACTATGTGTTAGATTGACAACTGTCTCATTCACTATAGAAGCATGCATGAAAAGTAAAAATTTACAGAGTTAAAATTTTTACAGAAACATTTAAAAAAACATTTACACCATCAAAATACTAAAATGTCTATATATTATATATATATAATATATATATTATATATATATATATATAATATAATATATATATATATATATGTATGTATGTAGAATATAGTCTTGTACATCGAAATATTCAAAAACTTGGATGTTTTAAGTAAAAAATGGCTTCTAAGCCTAGCTACAAACACCCATTGGCTATGCCAAAACACCTGCTAAAAAGAGCCAACTGCTCCTGAAATGTTAAAAACACTATAGCTATCCTCCAAAGAGGAACGAAAAACTGCTCAGGTAAACCGACAGTGTGCCACTGCATATGAGTAGGAATCTCCCTCATAGGAAGGGGGCACACCCATGCTCAAGCCCTTTAGGTTCTTCAAAACCTCGCGAAGACTATCGGCATCACCCCCCCAAAGCAGGTAGTTGGCCTCCTTGTCTCATATGGTGGGGTTTACCTGCAGGTCGCAATGGCGCCACATCTGTGTTAAGCATAAAGCTTCATGTCACTACTTGTTCACCCATAAAAATATCACATAAACATTCAAAAGCTAAAAAATACTTGAAGTACTTTCAAAATCCATTCTCACTTTGAGCTCCCCAGTTGGTCTCATGCAAAAGCATCAAGTCAGGGTCACCGTGAAGTCCATGCCCTCATAAGAGTAGTCGTCAATCATCATGATTTAGCCATGGAGCCATTGGAAGAAATCTTCCTCGAAGAAATGTCGGATCGGTCCTCCTCTTGTGCGAGGATTGAGTGATGACCATCGCCCCTGTCTCAGCTCCCTTGGTTCAAAGGGACCTAAGCTCATCCTTGGGTGCATAATAGGCACCCTCTCAAGAATGAATGAAACTATGAGAGTACCATACCCAAAACTTTGTTGGGTTCAAGTCTTGCATGCAGTTAACTCTGCCTTCAATTGGCGAAGCACTGCTTTACACCAATTGAACATCTGTGGCTAGACACAGTCAACTGCAAGAAATAGTTGGGTCTTTGTTGCAACGTGGGGACTCTTTGACCCCGCCAACCACACAGTCAACCATAAAATGGCTCTCATAGACTTGGAACTTATCCTCTCTATGGGGACTCTGTTACTGACAAGTCCACTCTCAGGGATGGAGTAGGATTACGCCAACTCTAGAGTAGATTGTGGATCAGGCCTACCCCTGGTGAGGTTTGCTTGTGCCCCACGACATGACAAACCAATTAAAAAGTATATGTCATCACAATCAATAGCCAGCTCATGATCTACAATCCTGAACACTTGCTTGTGTTCATCCCACCGCTGGATAATCCATCTCAATAAATCCTCTTGCCCTTTCATCAGCTCCAGTTTTGCATACTTCAATAAACTGTAGCTGCGCAAAGCAAGTATGCATGCTAGATCGTTTCACATCAGCAATTCCTCACTATCATGGGCTCATTCTCTCCATAGGCTAGTCATTATGGCCTGAAACCTATGCAAAATAACCCAAAAATCAATCAAAATGGGCAATACAACTTCAGAAATCAGCGCATGGGGTTTTAAACTATGCCCTCAAGATCTCATGCTCCCCCCAGTGGTACATAGGAAGGATTAACACCCTCCAGTAGGTTGTATAGGGTGTTTAACACTCCCCACAGGCTAGCCAGAGGGTGTCAGTGTGCAAACATTGCTTTAGGGCTCCTCAGATCTCCAAGAATGCACCCCAGAAACTGATAAGAAAGGTTAAGAAATTCATAGATAAAGGTTTTGGCCTCTACCTGGGACTAACAGCACATCGAATGGTTGATTGGATCTCCTGCAATGGTTCGTAGAAAATCTACTCCTATTTGGCTCCAAAATGCTTTCACAGTTCTCAAATGGGGAAAATGGTGAATGTGAAAGCTCAAAGAATTTCCTTATATTTATTTTTGGAGACATGATTTTTTGAAATCATTAAAGAGGAAGTAGTCCATTCCCCATTATTTTTTATCATGCATGAACCCATATGGATAGGAATTTCTTCTTTTTTATACATTTTTCCGCTTTTGATGAAAGTACCCTCAGGAATGAAAAGCAGTAAAGCACTGCATGCAATTCTCAATGAGTGCTTTCTTTTATAGGATATTTTC
Organism: Pinus taeda; assembly: GCA_000404065.3. Lineage (NCBI taxonomy): Eukaryota > Viridiplantae > Streptophyta > Pinopsida > Pinales > Pinaceae > Pinus > Pinus taeda. Next base: position 142,282 of record APFE031045389.1, read on the forward strand.
TTGCTCTCAAAAACTGAAAATCCCCGAGTTTTTCATCGTTGGACTCGTTAAACAGATACATTGATGGTCTGAGAAACTCTTTTTCCCTCTTTTTATAGCTCATTAAACTGAAAAAGATCATTAGAGCATTCTTTTTAGGAACTTTTTTCTCACTCATAAAACTAAAAAAAATATCGAGTTTTTTCTTTCGGCTCGTTAAAAACTTATAAAGATAACACGAGCATTATTTTAGGTACTTTTCTCGCTCGTTAAACTGAAAAATCACGAGTTTTTGTCACCGTGCTCATTAAAAATCTACGACAGCAACTAGAGCACTTGCTTTTTTAGGACCATTTCTCTTTCTTAAATTGAAAAAATCCCTGAGTTTTTCCCCTTCTTCCGGCTCGTTAAATCTGCAAAGAAGGAATAAGCAGTTCTTTTACCTCTTTTTCCTTGCTCAATAAACTGAAAAAGATACCTTAATTTTTCTTCATTTGACTCATTAAAATTTGATAAAGGTATTGATTCTGTCGACGCGTGACCCATTAAAAATTCATGACAAAAAACGAGTTTAGTTCGTCTCCCAGTACTCGTGACACAATGATGCCAACGTCTATTGAACATAGCTTTCTCTTTATCTGGATTGAATATATTAACTCACGGAAAAGTAATTGCTTCGGGTATACTATTAACCTTTTGTCGCACCTGGTTAACAACTATGACAAAGGGAACACCCTGGAGTCGTTCTTTATGATCTTTTTAGACTCTCTAAACATGAAAAGACCACTGAGTTGTCTCATCTGGACTCATTAAATTAAATAGACGAGGTATAGAGTCATTCTTTTTACGATCCTTTTCAGACTCTCAAAACATGAAAAGATCGACGAGTTCGCCTATCTAGACTCATTAAAGTAATAAGATAGGGCATAGAGTCTATCTTTTCGTGGTGCTTTTCAGACTCTTAAAATATGAAAATATTGACGAGTTTACTTGTCTGGATTCACTAAACTAATCAGACAAGGAAAGTAGACAATACAACTACATTCAGTATTAGAAAGCATGGTTTGGTAGCAGTGGTTCCCTTGAACATGGCACTCCCTCAGATAAACCTTCCTTGTGACGGCCTCTCAATATGAATCCTACCATCCTATGAGTTTAGCCTAAATACCTCGATTTTCTTGCATCTCTGTATCCTAACACTCTTTCGTGTTCATGATTCTAGTGCTGCATGGTTAAAACCGTTGTCATGCCTTCTATTGTTCAAGGGTTAACCTTTTGTTTCCTCCATCAACCTGTCAAGCATATCCTTTCATCATGCCCTATGTTGTTTAGATACAATGCTCAAATATTCCTCAAAAAACAAATCATTCTTGTCCTATTTTGTGTCGATTCATGTAGGACACATTATTGCCTACCTTTCGACAGGTATCTTCCTATTAACTTCAACACTCTATCTAGGAAGACAACCCAAAAACACATTCAGTGCCTTGGTACTTGCATACATTAGTGGTAGGTCACCTTGTGTTTGATTAAGAGTGCTCATTATTGGCTCCTGGTTAAGTGATTATACGAGTGTTTGATGACAATTTTTTTTTTCACACTCACTAAATTCTACTGTGCATCTTGGAGACCATCACCATTATTGGTGGCCTTCCTCGTGTCTATTAACGATCTCCATTATTGACTGGTAATCAGATTATTTCGTGCATGTTTGACATCAACGCATATATTCACATGTATCGATCTATGTTGTTCAGTGAAGCAGAAATCAAGACCTTGGGTAGAGGCTTGCATCCCTCCACCTTGTTTCATCTCCCAAGTTCTGTATATTGTTTTTTGGAGACAACTCATCAGAATGATCATATTATGGCACTAGATCCGCATTATTCTTATCGATGGCCAGTGTCATCATATCTATTTTATGAGAAAATCACTCTAACATAGCTACTAAGCATGGGAATGCCTGACTCAGGACATGTTTTTAGTTGTTTTATATATATGTGTTGCATCAAGTTTCCCATACCGCCCAAAGCTCCGATCCTCTCTCTCTTTTTGTCGAAGAAGGAAAATTACAGTTAAGTAAAGTATTTCAGCCATCATTGTAGCCTCTAATCTCACACTTTAGGGGGCATCTGTTATACAAAAAAATGACCCCCTCATCAGCTCAGAGGGGAAAGACATGATAGTTGAAGAAAAGACCAAGATCGCAAGCCTTGTTTCCACACTAACACTGTCTAAACCCTGACAATATGCTTTATAAAGTTTCCCTATAAGCCTAAGGGAGTGTTAGTGACCCTAATAACTCTACTTGTTGGTTCAAGGATAGTGTTAGTGGATCCTAATGAAAATCTAGAGGTCAAAGGAGTGAATTGACTCATAAATATCTTTATATTCCCTCCTAAATCTACTCAGAAAAGCAAGGAAACATCTAAAGTTCAACCTATTTATGCGATTTTTAATCCTAATGAAGGAGGAAAATGGGAAAGAGCTCAAAAGCATGGAAACATCATTTATTTTACCTTAAGAGACCCATGGAGAAACTTGGCAACCCTAACTCAATTGATACATAAGCAAAGCTAGGTCTATGGTGATAGAGGTCAGATCATTTGAAAGGATAGCTTACTTGATTGTCGAGCATATACTCAAATCTAAACATAAGAATTTGGTAAGAAGGGGGAGAGAGAGAGGAGCTAGAGAGGTAAGGGAAGGCTGATGCAACAGATGGTTGTAATCACTCTTCCGACATTAATATAGAATTGCAGTTATACTATCTACTCCATGGTGTTGGTACTATCATTCATTTATTTGTTTATCTAATACCTTTTAGCATGAGTAGCTTAGTTATGTGTAACTAGATGTCTTTTATATATTCATGTATTAGTTATCAAGGTTGTATGTCATGATTATGCTTGTCTCTTCTATGTGTAGGACTTGATCTGGAGCCAGCTTAGGGGACTTCCACCTAGCTGCATTATGCTCTCCAACAAATCTACAAGGAGGCTTGAGGTAACGAATCTGTCTTGCTTTAATAGATAGTTATTGCTTATGGACATTCTTGTAAACTTTGTGACAACTGTAGATAATCTTATAGTCCGCCAAGGGTCTCGGGAAGACCCTTGAGGGTATCTCCATTCTCCATACACTGTGCATTTTATCCTATAGCAATGTGTTTTCCTTGATGGCATCCCACATATAGGTCAGTTCATAAATGATAAAGTGATTTATGATGGAAACTCATATTGTAACAGGTCTATTTAGAGGTAATAGAGTAATGGCACAAAATAATAGGATGACAGGACAAAGGATTACAAATCAAAATCAAGAAATTAAGGAAAGAGAACGTTTTGAGTTGTATACGCTGGTTAACCTAGCCCAAGTCACATATACACATAGGTACACAGAATAAAAGATGTGTATACGTATGCACACAGTTTCACAGAAGGAAAAGCACGTATGGGATGAAAATTAAGGTTAAAGAATACCAAGGGTCCATAGCATGGTATTAGCACACAATATTGAGCGAAATAATGATTACTTGATCCAGTCTAAGAATACCATATTTTTAGAAAATTATATATTACGGAGCAATGGAACACATGAAATAATGCAGAAATATAAACACAGAAAAAGCAAAAAATAAGAGAGACACAGATATACGTGGTTCACCCAGTTTGGGCTACGTCCACCCCGAACAGCCAGTCCTTCCTTTCTATTATCCAGCAAAATGAAGAGAGACAACCTACAGCAAATCCACTGTAATATCCTCTGTCTTCTCTCACAGTCTCACCTCTCTGTTTCTCGCTCACACAGGATACACATCTATCTCACAGCCTCAAATACAATGCCCTCATACAAAGAGAGGGGTTTCCTTTCTAGGGCAAAAAAACCCTAAACTAAACATAAGTTCTACCGTCAGATCATCCACCTAATGAACGACCCAGATTGACTAGAAATTACTTATTACTTTACAAGGCAATTTTACAGTTGTTTTTAGCTTCGGGGGCGCTGCCCCCGAAACCCCCCGCCAGGGGGGGGCTCCCCAAAGGTCGCAGTCGCCCCCCCTGTGCAGCGAAATATTTTTACAGGCGGCTGTTGCCGCCCCCATTTTGAACTGGGGTCCAATGTGGCGGTACTTTTGAATATAGAAGATAATCAAGCTCCACACCCAACACATATGTTCTAAGTGTTGTTTTGGTGCATGGTATTGAAAAAGGCTTTAGAATATAAGGAGGAGAAGATCAAAGGGCTGAGTGTGCAATTGAAAGGTTTTTTCATGAATACTTCTATCTGAAGTATATTTTGTGTTCTAAGGGCTATGGTTATGATATAGATTTGAAACATATTGTGCACCCTTGGATATAATGTTAGATCAGGATCATAAGACTTGAAATGACTTATCATTGTATGATCTAATAATGGATAGGCTAGGTATGAGTGCTAACACATGTTTTGTCCTTTAAATTCTATGATTTGGGTATATCTGAAGTCTTGAAAATCTGCGAAGTTATAAGTCATTCTTTGCAGATCTATACGCAAGTTCGCCTCAGTGAAGGTGCACATACACGCAGGTTCGACACTTCTAAGTAGCGTATGAAGAGAGAGGGCTTGTTGTTCAAAAATGACTGATCTATCTGATCATTGCTACTATTTTACTGTTGTTTTTCAATGATGTCTTCATTAGACCAAAGTTCAATTAATTATATGAGGAGATTGAGTCTGGTTGACTGATTGATTGAGTAAGAAGGGTGATATTTGCTGCTATCTATTTAGAACTCTGTAATATGACAACAGATCTTCAGAATGTCTTTGGCTAGTACAATTTTTTTTCCAGAGGTTTTATGATTTAGTATCTTTAGAGGTATATTCAGGTTGGGTTGTAGAAAGTAGCGTATACATGCAGGTTGTCGTCATTGAAGTAGCGCATACATTTTGACATATGACTTTTGAGGTTGTAGTTGGTTCTGGTTGTTGACGCAGTGTTCTGGGTTCAACTCTATGTTCTGGTGACAATGATCTATTTTGTTTTGCTTCATAGTTGATGAGTTTTAGTTATTGGTTGATGCAATTGTATTTTACGGTTGTATTGTAGTGGTGATTGATTTTGAGCTTCAATGTTATTAATGGGTCCAATATGAAAATTTGATGAAACGTCGCCTACATATTGTGTTGATGTGTACCAAGAGTATCGAGTATGAAAATTTATGAAACGTGGTCCCTGGTGAAAGAGTGAAGGTGGTAGCCTTATGTAGGCCAATGCCTACATACTGGTAAATAGATCAACCAGTACAAGAGATATGGGATTGGAGCTCCCTTCTAGTAGCAACTGTAGAATGAGTGAAGGTTGTAGCCTTCTATAGGTGAGCACCTACATAATGGGAAACATATCAGCTAGTACAAGGGCTAGGGGTTTCGAGATCCCTTCCTGTAGAAGCTGGAAAGCAAGTGAAGGTTGTAGCCTTTAGCAGGTAGATGCTTGCGTACTGAAAAAAGTCTGCACCAGTACAAAACTTGTAAACACTTTTTATAATAAGAAGATTAAACATTGAGATGACAATAGTGGTGGTTTTTTTCCCAAATTGGGTTTCCACCTGAAAAATCCTATTGTTCATGTGTGTTGCTTATGTGTGTTGATTTATTTTGTTTTTACTACATTTGTTTAATACTTAGTAAATGCATTGACACACTCTAATTTAAGTTCAACAAACAATGAATTAGTTGTTTTACAAGTTTATTATCTATACGCTGGTTCCATTCATTATAGTCACGAACAGTTTGAAAAAGAAAAATTATTATTCTAAAAGTTTAAAATACCGATTCACCCCCCCTCTTAGTAATTTTCCCAACAATTGGTATCAGATCAAGTCCTTCAAAAGAATCTTGATTGCTTGAAGGAAGATCTCTCAAGATGAGAAATCACAAAGGAATGTGATCTATGAGACCAACAATCTTCAACTAAAATAACTTAGTGTATTGGAAGATAAAAACCATAGCCTATATTCAGTTACTTGGAGTTGATGTTTGGGAAATTGTGGAAGGAGGATAACAATATCCAGCAGCAGTCCCCATAGATCTGGCAGAAAATAAATCATATGAAACCAATGCCAAAGTCATCAATGCATTATTGGGAGGTCTATCAGAATCAGAATTTGTCAAAGTCATGCAACTCAACACAGCCAAAGTAATATGGGATAAAATCATTCAGATATATGAAGGAGACTCCTAGGTAAAACGTGCTAAGCTCTAAAATCTCAGAATTCAATATGAAACTCTCAAGATGCATAGTGATGAAAGTATTGCTAGTTAATTTTGATGAGTAAATGAGACTGTAAATCATATGAATAATCTGGGCGAAGAAATAAAGGAGGCTACTATAGTAGATAAAATTTTAAGATCTCTATCTTCTAAACTTGGGTCAAAAGTATCTGCCATTGAAGAGAAGCAAGATCTACAGTATGTTACTGTTGTTCAACTTCATGGAATTTTAACTGCTTTTGAAATGAGGAAAGGAGGTCCATCATAAATCAGAGAAGCCACTTTCAAAGCCACTACAAAGGGAAAAGAAAAGGAAGATCTCAAGGAATCAGGATATATATCAGAAGAGATGAGGTAAAATTTGTGAAGAAACTTCAATTGGGTACCAAAATATTCAAAGGTAAGCTTCCCTTTAGATGTTTTTCTTGCAGTAGAGTTGGTCATTACGCTGTTAAATGTCCCCATAAAGTTAACAATGACAAAGGAAAGGATTCTGCAAAAGGTAATAAGAAATATTTTGTTAATAGAAGAAGTTATTATACTCATGAAGAAAGTGATGGATTGTCTAATAGTGATGAAGGTGAATCTGATCAAGAAATTAAACTTCTCATGCCTTATGAAAATGATAAGTTTATGGATGCCTTAGAAGAAGATTTTCTTGAAGAAATCACTCAACTCAAAATATGATTGGAAGAAAAGAATATAGTCATAGACACTTTGACACATCAAATCATGGAAAGGGAAAATCACAATGAAAAATTAGAGTGTGAAGTAGTGAGTCTAAGAAAGGAATTTGAGAAGACAAAATCTTTGAATCTTAGATTTTATGAAGGATCAGAAACGTTATATGAAATCATCAAGGTTCAACATTCTCTTGTTATAGAGACTGGTGTTGGATACAATGGAGAAACTTCCCAACCAAAAAATTCTTTAGCCATCACCAAAAGCTATCTTGATGCAGTAGTCAACAATGCATCAATCCTCAGCAAAAGCATAAAGGTACTCCCCAAGTAAATCATGCTCATTTTACTCCAAGGGTGAACATCAATGGAAGCAAATGTTTCATCAAAAATACTGATGAAAAACTTGGTAAGTTTGATCCCAGAGAAGACGAAGGAATATTTCTTGGTTATTCATCTAGAACTAAAGGATAGAAATGTTATACTAAGAGACTTCAAAAAATTGTTGAATTCATTGATGTTGTAATCGATGAAGCATGCAGAAATCCAAAATTATTGACATCACCAAAATAAGATGATAATGAAGACGGTGAATGATTTCCCATACCAAATCGAATTGATATAGAGGAAGAAACCAATGAAGCATCAAAAGAAGATATATCTGACAAGGAAAAGGCTCCATCCAGGTATGTTCAAAAGAATCATCTAGAATCTCAAATTCTAGGAGAAAAATGGTCTAGAGTACAAATAAGAAGAAATCTTGTAGGATCTTCTAGTTATCTAGCCTTATTATCCTCCATAGAACCACACAATGTAAATGAAGCTAGCAAATATGAATGTTGGGTTAAGGTCATGGATGAAGAACTTGACCAAATTGAAAAGAATGATAATTGGGAATTAGTTCCTAGACCTCATGATACAAATGTTATAGGAACAAAATGGATATTCAAGAATACATTGAATGAAGGATTGTTTGTAAAAGGTATGCACAACCAGAAGGTATAAACTTTGAAGAAAATTTTACACCTGTAGCTAGACTTGAAGCCATAACAATGTTTCTTGCTCTTTCAAGTTTTTGAAAATTTAAAGTTTATCAAATGGATGTAAAATCTGCATTTCTTAATGGAGATTTAGGAGAAGAAGTATATGTTGAAAAACCAAAAGGATTCATTCTAGGAAATTATGCAAAGCTTGTATGCAAACTCAAAAAGGCTTTATATGGATTGAAACAAGCTCTGAGGGCATGGTATTATTGTCTTGACAAATATCTTCAACAACAAGGCTTCACAAAAGGATCCATAAACATCAGCTTATATACAAAAATTGAGAATGATAAACTGCTGCTTATTTTTTGTGTTGATGATATCATCTTTGGCAGTAATGAAGAATCTATGAGTCAAAAATTTTCTTCTGTTGTGTAGAAATAATTTGAAATGTATTTACTTGGGGAACTAACCTATTTTCTTGGTCTACAAGTGCAAAAAACAAAAGATGGCATCTTTCTCTCACAAACTAAATATCTCAAGAAGATTCTGAAGAAGTACGAAATGGAATATTCTAAACCAGTATGTACTCCAATGGTAACAGGATGTAGTCTCAATTCTGATTATTCTCCTATAGTGAATGAACCAGAGTATAGATCTATGATTCGAAGTCTACTTTATCTAGCAAGTACTAGACCAGATACCATGCATACAGTAGGAATTGTTGGAAGGTTCCAAGCCAATCCAAAGGAATCACATCTTCAGGCAGTAAAGAGAATATTCAAATATCTCCAAGGAGCTCAAGACTTTGGTCTATGGTATCCTAAAGATACAGATTTCATCCTTCATGCATATATAAATGTAGATAGGGCTGAGAATGTTGATGATAGAAAAAGCACTAGTGGAGGTGAATTTTATATGGGATCATGATTAGTATCCGGTTCAACAAGAAACAAAGTTTGATTGCCTTATCTACAACAAAAGAAGAATATGTAGCTACTGCATCTTGCTGCACAAAATTACTCTGGATGATGCAAACATTACAAGATATTCAAATTAAATGTTCTCCACCCATCTCCATCTTATGCGATAATACAAGTGCTATTATTATTTCAAAAAATCCTATTATGCACTCCAAGACCAAGAACATACCCATTAACTACCACTTTCTATGAGAACAAGTGCTTGAAAGAAAGGTTAAATTGGAGTATGTTCCCTCCAAAGAACAAGTTGCTGATATATTTACTAAACCTCTTCCCAGAGAAGCATTTGAATATCTCAGAAAAAGTAGTGAGTTGTTTCTACCTCATCTTGTTGTTAAAAGCGGTTTGTTCAGATTCAAAGGATTGTTCTCTATATGTAGATTTCATGAAACAGAGTCGCATATATATGCGAGTTTCTATGCTCGTAGTAGCGTATGTGTTTTTCTGGTAGAAAAATAGTAGGTCGGACTCAAAATCAATTTTTGACATGGTTATTCAGTCTGATGTTGATGGATACAATTTGCTGATATGATTTTCTCATTGATGTTTATTTGATTGATGAAGATGCCTTGATGAATGAATTGTTGACAATGCACAGGTAGCACAGGTTCAGGGGGAGAATTAGCCTCCAACATACTATGCATTGTTGGCATCATGGTTGTTGAATTCAGCTATGGTCTCAGTTATTAATGTCATTTGATGAAAAGGTCATGTAAAGAAATTTGGTGTAATAATATGTCTCTTTCTTTCATAGTCTATTATGAATGATTCCTTTTAGACATATGATGTAATTTGTACCCCCACTATGCATGGGAAGGATGATGTAATAATTTCAATTTTCAGTCATGTATGAACATTTGATGTATCCCCACTTGGTTAGGTGATTGATGTTTATATTAATCATTGGTGATAGGAAGGCCATACTCACATAGTTGATTTATAGGGTCATGTTATTCTTTTGAAAAATATTTTTGTAGACTCTGCATGTGCTCAGGGGGAGCATGGACAGTATAGTACATCTCAGCATGTACTAAGGGGGAGAATATCTTGGTCTGCCCTTTGCCCTTGATTTCAAAGGGGAGAGTATATATCCTCGTGTTGCTTGATATATCTAACATGTTCTACAACTTGAACTGATCAGCACCATTATGGTTTCCATCAAGTCCAAAGGGGGATATTTTTGGCATTATGGTACATGTGTTGCCCTTGATTGAAACCCACATACAGGTCAGTTCAGAAATGATAAAGTGATGTATGATGGAAACTCACACTGTAACAGGTCTATTCAGAGGTAACAAAGTAATGGATCAAAACAACAAGATGATGGGACAAATGATTACAGATCATAATTAAGAAATTAAGGAAATAGAACATTTTAAGATGTATACGTTGGTTAACCTAGTCCAAGACGCATATACACATAGGTAAACAGAATAAAATGAGTGTATATGTATGCACGCAGTTTCATAGAAGTAAAAGTGTATGGGATGAAAGTTAAGGTTAAATAATACTAAGGGTCCATACCATGGTATTAGCCCACAATATTGAGTGGAATAATGGTTCCCTGATCCTGTCTAAGAATACCATAGGTTCTAAGTGTTGTTTTGGTGCATGGTGTTGACAAAGTCTCTAGTGTATAAGGAGGAGAAGATCAAAGGGCTAAGTGTGCAAGTGAAAGGGCTTTTCATGAGTACTTCTATCTAAAGTGTATTTTGTGTTGTAAGGGCTATGGTTATGATATAGATCTAAAACATCTTGTGCACCCTTGGATACAATGTTGGATCAAGATCATGAACCCTGAAATGAATTATCATTGTATGATCTAATAATGGATAGGCTAGATCTAAGTGCTAACGCATGTTTTATCCTTTAAATATTGCTATGATCTGGGTATATCTGAAGTCTTGAAAAGCTACGAAGTTGTAAGTCAATATTTTGCAGACCTATAAACAGGTTCGCCTTGGTGAAGGAACATATACACGTGGATTTGGCACTTCTAAGTAGCGTATGCAGAGAAAGGGATTTTTGTTCAGAAATGACTGATCTATATGACCAGTGTTTTTGTTTTACTATTGTTTGTCAAGGATGTCCTCATTATATCTGAAGTTAAATTAATTATATGAGGATATTGAGTCTGATTGACTGATTGATTAAGTAAGAAGGGTGATATTTGCAGCTATATGATTAGAACTCTATAATATGAAAACAGATATTAAAAATGTCTTTGGTTAGTACAATTTTCGCTTGATAATTTTTATGATTTAGTATCTTTAGAGGTATACACAGGTTGGGTTACAGAAAGTAGCATATACACGCAGGTTGTCCTCATTGAAGTAGCGTATACATTCTGACATATGAATTTTGAGGTTGTAGTTGGTTCTAGTTTTTGATGGCATGTTCTGGGTTCAACTATGTGTTCTAGTGACAGTGATCTATTGTGTTTTGCTTCAGAGTTGATGATTTTATGGATTTGTATTTGATGGTTGTATTGCAGTGGTGATTGATTTTGAGATTTAATGTTACTGATGGGTCCAGTATGAAAATTTGATGAAATATGGCCTACATATTGTGTTAATGTGTAACAGGAGTATCCTGTCTGAAAACTTATGAAACGTGGTCCTTGGTGAAAGAGTGAAGGTGGTAACCTTGTGTAGGCCAATACCTATGTACTAGTAAATAGATCAGCCAGTACAAGAGCTATGGGGTTGGAGCTCCCTTCCAGTAGCAGCTGGAGAACAAGTGAAGGTTGTAGCCTTTTGTAGGTTGGCACCTATGTACTGGTAAACATATCAGGAAATATAAGAGCTAGGGGGTTGGAGCTCCCTTCTAGTAGAAGCTGGAAAATGAGTGAAGGTTGTAGCCTTTAGCAGGTAGATGTCTGACTACTGAAAAAAGTCTGCACCAATACAAAACTTGTAAACACTTTTTATAATAATAAGATTGAAGATAGACATGACAACATTGGTGGTTTTTTTCCCACATTGAGTTTCCACCTGAAAAATCATGGTGTTCATGTGTTCTTATTATGTGTGTTGATTTGTTTTGTTTTTATGGCATCTGTTTACTACTTAGTAAATGCATCACACTCTGATTTAAGTTCAACAGAAAATGAATTAGTTGTTTTACAAGTTTATTATCTATACATTGGTTCCATTCATTATAGCTGTAAACATACACTGTTTGGTTTCTATAAAATAGCATATACAGTTTGAAAAAGAAAAATTATTGTTGTGGAAGTTAAAAATTTTGATTCACCCTCCCCCCTTAGTATTTTTCCCAACAAAGAAATATATGTTGTTGTTGCATCTTGTTGCACACAACTTATCTAGATGATGCAAACGTTGTAGGTTATTCAAATCAATTATTCTCCACCTATTCCTATTCTCTGTGATAATACCAGTGCCATAAGTATTTCTAAAAATCCTGTCATGCACTAAAAAACCAAGCATATTCCAATCAAATATCACTTTCTGAGAGAACATGTGCTTGGAGAAAAAGGTAAAACTAGAGAATGTTCCCTCAAAAGAACCGGTTGCAGATATATTTACAAAGCCTCTTCCACGTGATTCCTTTTAATATATTAGACAAAGATTAGGAGTGGTCTCAACTTCATCACTCCGTTAATCATTATGATCAATCCTTCAAGCTCAGGGGAGTTGAAAGTGGAATTTATTGAAATTTACTATCTTTACACAAATTTTATGAAGAACAGTTGTATATATACATGTATTGTGATCCATAAAGTTGCATATCTTTCCCTGTGATGAAGTATCAGTAGAGCTGACTCAAAGAAAAGTTATGATATGCTTTTGAAATTTTTGCTTGTTGGTTCTGATATTAGTTAGATATGGTCTGCTGATGCTCAAATACTTATGGTTTATGAGTTGCTCCAATATGACATTAAAGCTTTGATTAATGAAGTTTCTTTGATGACCTGACTAATGAATACGTTGATATAATGAGATCGGATAGTGAACAATTGGCATAGGTTGGGGGTGGGAATTTTTCCTTGCTTATTATAGTACATTGCTGGAATTTTGATTCCTTGATTATGTTACTAAAGAAACACATGTTTCTGAAGTCGTTGACTTAATTTTTGATGAGGCTCATGATGTTGTTGTCGAAAGCTTATAGTAAAAATCCTATAAGGTATATAGTACTAAAGTCTATCCTAGTGTTGCAATCTCACTATTGAGGTCTTTGGTCTTGGTTATAAATTTCATATCTGTCATCTGATGTAAAGGTCACATAAAGACCTATGATGTAATAATTGTAATATTCAGTCATGAATGGACTATTGGGGTCAAGTTAACTATGTATGTCATCCAATTTTGTGGGTTTGATGTAATGTTGAGTCAAATATGTAACCCCATTGCGTTGGGAGATTGGTCAAAATGAGTTATTGGTGATAGGAAAGGTCATGGCTGGTTACTTCTTTGTATATGTTCAAAAAATTCAACATGTGCTCAAGGGGGAGCATCATCCGCATTCAGTGATCAATATTAAGTAGATCAGATCTACACCACTTCATTCAGCATTGGTAAGCTCTTTTCCCTTGATGTCAAATGGGGAGAGTAGCTTGGTATATCTATAGGTATCTACAGATAGTTGGTAACCAAACACCAAAGTGGTTGCCATCAAGTCCAAAGGAGGAGATTGTTGGAATTATGAAATATGTGTTGTCCTTGATGGAAACCTACTTGATGAAGATTGTGAACATGATGATAACATGATGATTTTACAATATAGTACACATGTAACAGAGAGTTTGGACAAAGACATAGAATTCTAGAGATACAAGAATGATGAAGGTGATATTTTGAGAGATATGCACAGGTTCTGTGAAGAAAAGTCACGTACACAAATGGGTATGGAGAAGAGAAAGCACGTACAATTTCCATGCCATGGTATCATAAATACCAGGGATCTTTACCATGGTATTGGCCCATAGTAATGAGAACGAGAATGAATATTTGATTTCTTCCAGAAATACCATCGACATTACTAAGGATTTGACCCATGGTATTGGATAAGGATTAAGCTATATAAAGAGATGAAGATAAAGTGTTTAATGTGCAAGTAATGGGCTATTGATTATTTTTTTGATTTGAAATAAGGTTGGACAAGGAATGTGATGTGGGATCAAATCTTGTAGATCTGAAATGGTTACATGCTTTTCTTATGGTTTGATCTGTGATAATAATGTTCTAACGTATCTTGTTACTAGGTTTGTCGAGATTTGGGTTTGACTGAAGTTCATTTGTGCAACAAAGGAATGAGACAATAATTATAGATTTGTATGCAAGATTGTATGAGAAAAAAGTGTGTACATACATGGGTCTGCCTCTAGGTAGTCACATGCCGATTCTGCAATATGGATAGATCTATACACGGGTATACTTTTTGAAATGTGCACACACACACGAAAGTATTTTGTAAGGGTTGCATATATATGTTAGTGTTTCTAAAGTATGGGTGGTTAATGATGTTTGTGTTGGCTTCTTGGGGCCTGACCCAGGTTCAGATTTAATTAGCCAAACAAATCCCAGTACTACTAGCCCTTTCGACAACTATCCATAGAGTGTGAACTGAGGTCTCATCCGAAGTAGTATGGGAGGGTGCTAGAACCAGGTTTCCAAACCCTAAAGATGTTTGATGAGTTCGACTGGTCCTTTATTTGTTCCTTCATGCAAGTGGCTTCACACACCTTTCATTCCTCACGGCCTGATACCCTGCCTTCGCGCAACCCTAACTATCGGTTGTCCATGCTCTACGCTATTACCCAAGATCTTATTTATCTTGTAGTATTATTTATACAAAACATTCATATAGGTTCGCACAATAAATAAACAGTATATTGCAAATATCCAATCATGCATTAAACCAGGAAAAGATACACAAAATTATAGCAAAAATTATCTTTATTGATTCTCCAATGATTACAAACTCGACCCACCTTATGAACTCAGCTGTAGGGGTCTGCGCACTCAGTTGCAGAGCCTTCTCCTACTCTATGACCTACAGACACACTTTACACTTCCACTCAATTACTTAGACTTCTCATTCTTCTATTCTCTTTGTTATTGTTTTTTCTTTTCTACAGTTATAGCCTCACTCTATTTATACAATCCCATGGTCCATGGACCATGGGTAGGTCTATCTAGCCTACATTACATTACAAAAATAGGGTGGACAACCCTGTGACTCTATCATACTTTTTCACCTCACGGTCGCAATTCGCAGAGCTTTTACAACAAGATTTGGTCAAAACTTGGGCTTTAAGCCCCAAAACATGCCTTGGGGGGGAATTCCATGCCCAATAGGCCCCTAACACAAACACTGTGACTTGCCCTTGAGTCACTCTATCGGCACGAAGATCTTTGCGCAAAGTCCCTCCAACTGTTATTGTACTATGACAAGGCTAGCAACACATTGAGTTACTGCTTGTTGGATCTACTGCATACGTTGTTCCGAGACTTTTGTGTCAGAAGTGCTTCTCTACATTAATGTGTGCATCCTGTGCATTTGTACGAGCTTGCCTTTAATTTCTATTGTGATGGTGAAGGCCTTGTTGACCTAAGGTTGAACGTGCACCTTCAAGATTTCTTCCTTGTGTCATGCCACTTCCACCTGCTCTTTCAGCACTTTAGCCTGTTGCATCTGCGTGAGACTCTAAGTGAGGGCCAACATTTGCATAGTTCCCTTGATGCTATCATACTGCTATTGGAGTTCTCACGCTTTTGTCTCTAAGTGCTGGATGTTGGGGTCCTCATACAGATTTTTGAGAACCTCAAATGATTCTTCCAACATGCTGGTGCAGTCTCGCACTGCACTAGCAATTTCCTCCAATCTCGCTATGATAGTGCTAGCGTGTTATTCTCGGACTTCTGGGGGTGGGGGGGGGGGGGGGGGGGGGCGAGTTGACGGCTGCACCTTTAACCACAGCTCGATGATCTAAAGGTTCAACTCCAGCTGAACCTTTGTCATTTCTTCCCTCACGTCATGTACCCCTGCTGCTAACCCGTGGATTCGTGCCTCTGCTGGCATGTCTGCTGGGATGGCCATCTCCGGGATGCTTTGGAAAGCGTCTTTTATTACTTGTACCAGTTGTTGATTATGCAAGACCACTTCGTCATGCTACAAGCTCAATTGTTCCATGTTGATTTTCTGCTCACTAAGGACTTGCAGTGTGCAACTCTCCCTAGCTCAAAGCTCTATAGTTATCCCATCCTGCAACATATATAAGGTCTCTTGCGGGAGTACAGCTATATTGATATCGAGACCTTTCAGTGTGCTAACCAAAGGCTTGTCGATGTCATTTGTTGTATCTAGTGCCCCTTCCAATAGCACTATGGTATTTTTCATCCACGCGCGCAACATTTGTTCTGTTGTTGTTGAGACAACTATGAGGCTAGTTGAAAGCGTGCAAACCTGAGGAGGGCACGCCTGTAATTCCTGCAACTGCACTCTGAGGACCCCCAACACAATCTGGTTCTCTTGCATGAAATCTTGGAGAGCATTAGAGGTGACATCACACACTGTCTCGCCGATTTCATGCAGATCACCCTCAGTTAGGGTGATGAGGTCAATAGAAAATTTTAATGCCTTGACTTTCTTACGAGACCCTTCCCACTATGTTTGGTGTTGGCGCTTCAATTGCGTAGATGCGATTTGTGGGTCCATGCCTCCCTCTTCTATCTCTACTTCCTCCAGTTCCTGCCCCTGTGAAGGCATCGTTTGGCCCTTGCCGACCTTCACGGCTACCTCCTATGCAGGTGTTGTTGCTGCAACCTTTTCTTACTCAGTTTTTCTTTGTGCAGCATCTCGCGCTGCCTGCACTTCTACTACTGCTGCTTCCTTCCTTTGCTTTTTGGCCAACTGTATGATGTGCAACTTGGCCTCATCATTCTTTATTTGTGCCACCAACTTCTCTATCTCTGTGATTTCTGGGGAACGCCACTCCGGCTGCAATGTCTCCAGGACGTTAAAGATGACATTGTTTGTGGCTACAAAGGGTAGCTTCATCCATTGTTTAGTCAGGTCCTTGCATGCTATCATATAAATGTTATGCATGTTTGCTCTGAATTCTGCAAAACTCTGTATATTGTTGTAAACAGTGGGTGACAAACGCAACTTACAGTTGATCCCCATTCTGAGGTTCATCTCCATGAACACCCAGAATATTTTTTTATCGCAGATCCTAAAGACATCCTTTGTGGCCCAGAGCGAAGTGTACTTTGTGGCCTCTAGTAAATCCCTATCAATTATGGGGAATTGACTATCCTCTGGCAATTCCCCAACTATGAGCACTATGGACAGAGGAAGCCATGGATAGTGGAATGTTTTGCCTTGTTCTTAAGCTTCAAGAAAATTCTCTAAAAACTCCTAGCAGAGGAACTCAAACCAGTTAAATTGGACTCCCTTGACACACTGCTTAGCTAGTGCTACCATTGGTGAGGATACTTCATCCGTGCGACAATTGTGCATAACCTTTCTTGCCAGGATTTGGGTCACCACGTGTACATCTTTGTCCTTAATGCTGGCGATGATGTAGCTCCTATTCTTCTTTTTGAGCTTGTACTTTTTCTTCATGGCCTCCGCGATGGCCAAGTCACTGCTCTTCCCTTCCGATATGACCACGAGGTCTTCTCCTTTGCATGGAAGTTGGGAAATGCGGTGAATCAAGTTTTCCGTGATGGGGATGGACTCCTTTAGCCACAAACACCCATCATGCATCAGGCAGAGCAGTTGCCTGATGACAAAAATGGTTATTGGTGCATGGTGGAAGTGCGGCACCTAGAGCAGATTCAGTAGCCCAACCTTTTCCACTCCGCGCAACCACTTCCATGGCTCTAATTCTATCACCCCCACCAGAGCATTTTGCTTGGGCTTCATGAGGTGCAGGGTCTCAAAGTGAGGGAACTTTGTGTGGTCTGCGAGATCCAAATCTTTTAATTTTAAGCTCAACACCCATCCTAGGTGCATGCCCTCAAAGATAATATTGTCTGGGAGGAGCGGGGTCTAGAGCGAGCTCTTGGTGTCATCAAAGTCCTTGGGCACTCTATATTTTCCTTTCCACGAGGGGGCATAGACGGGCAGTTTTGTTAGGGGGTACGCAGGCTTAGCTTCCGCCTCCATGCCTTCATCCTCATCTTCTGCAATGAGTAAGTCCTCAAGGTTTTCTTCTTCTTCATCGATTTCCATGGTGATGAATTTCCCCTTGTCCTCCATTGTCATCTTGGTGCGCAACAGGTTCTACGGGGACATATGTATGGGGACCATTGCTTGTTTGTCCTTCTTGGGTCTTGGCATGCGCGGTGATTTCAGGATTTTTTCCACAATCCCAGCGCCTTCTAGAGCATCCCCCATAGTCAGGGCCTATGCGGCCTCTTCGACGGTCATTTCTGTTATGTCCATAATGTCTACAGCTATTGCCATTGTGTTTGTTCAGGAATCTAGCACTCTTGAACTCAAGGGCTCAATCGACGCTCGGCTCACAACAATCAAGGCTCTGCTTAATGGCTCAATTTGAAAATGACCAAGTGTTGTTTGCTGGGTAGCCCTTTTTAATTTATAGCACTTTTTGAATTTGAATTCGACCGTTCCCCCCAAATCCAGTTCATTAATGCTCCCTTGGTGGCAGATTTTCCGAAATCTTGCCCATAAATCGTGTCTTAAATGCCTATTGCCCGCTCCATTTGGCCTCAAGTCGAGCATCCCATCGTGAATAGTGACTTCAACGGTCACTTTCTGGTCAAATCGTGTGGCAGTGCAACCCCCCGTGCATGGTCTCAGACCTTGTGACTCTTTGCTTCTGCGCACAGCTCCAACATCATGCAGCTCCTGGGTAGAATAATATATAATACCACGCTCCCTTTCAACTGCCTAGAGTGTTAAGGCTATCCTTCCTTTAGCTAGTCAGGTGGTCGCGCCACGTGTGAAAATTTTCATCCTGTCATCCATCATGTTTCCTGGAGAATACTCACCTTTTATTGTTGCAGTCAGCATCGCACACTTTACCCTCTACAACACGTTATCCTAGTCAATGCGCGTAGCAATGTGCGGTCCAAGCCAAGGCATCAGACTAATCAATCCATGGCGATAGGCCTTAAACCTGTTATTGTGATTGTATACATCCTGCCTTTCCACCATGGTCTTCTTTCCGAGAAAATATTCCTTGAGTTCGTCCTCCAGCTTCTTGACTTCCATGTCCACCAGAGCACTTTTCCTCCTTAATCGTACCCTTCCTTCTTCAAGTTCTTGGAGTCTAATATTTCCCTGTTGGATTTCTGCTTCCAAGGTTTTGCGAACTTTCGTATCTATCGGTGCTATCATGCATGGTCTAAGATCTTCAAGTACTATAGGGCTTACTGCGGTTGCTCCATACTCTAGCCCTGGCAGTATTTGTACGGTCAAGTTTTTTCACATGGTCCTATAAGCCCAAAGAACCACTGGTATGCGCAGGTCCCAGTCAGTCTACTTCACATTGTCGATCTTTTTCAGTGCTTTATGTACTATGTTAAAATATTCTTCGTGGATATTCTTTTGTGCACTTGGTCTTTCCATACTTTGTGGCCCCAACCGTAGGGGTCATTCGTGCCATTGCCTTATCTGCACCTGGCTATCGATCGTGTCTCCTACTATGAGGGCAGTGTGTATTTGTGCATGTTTTGTACCGTATGCCTGTATTCGCCTGGATAGGTGGGTGTGTGCACCGGTTTGTCTGTCATACTTATCCTTCAAATGCATTTGAGGCTTCCCAAACTACATGAGCATCATCCTTCTGCATTCGCACCAATCCTAAAAACTTCTTTGGTGTGTATCTGACCATCTTGTGAGCGTAGTGCACAGTACCCATTTCAGAGCGTCGAAACGTTGTTGTTCCGGTAGTTCTCTTTCAAATTTGTTAAGGAAGTCCTCCACCTTTCTTAACCCATCATACATAGACAAATCTCTTACCTTTGTTTCTACGCAGTGCAGCAACCTTGTCATCATGTTACAGTTGAGCATGGTTACCTCGTGTAACTGGTTCTGCCATCATTCTATTTTCTCATTAGAATATGATGTGCAGGAGCTTTCGCACTCCCATCAGATTCAACCATCTGTAATTGGATTTACCCAGTATTTCTCCTACGCAGTTATTTTGTAGATATAGTCCAAGTCATCTTCACTGTCGTAGTTGTGTACTGGTTCTCTGTAGCATGATCATTCTGCAGGGTCTAAAGGTACCACTACGCGCAATGAATTTTTCTCAAAGATCATCTTGCATTTCTTTAGATTTATTACTCCATTCATGTCATTGACCCAATCTATTGCCAATAGTGCGAGGTAGGCATTGCTGTCATCAACAATCTCTATCACTTCGAAATATGCTAGTGTGCTTGCTCCTTTGATATCTACTATGATTCCCTGCAATCTCCCCATAGGTAGGATCTTTTGTTGGTTTGTCATTCGTAGTTGGATAGGAGACCATTGTAGTGCAGGCCTGACCATGCACTCCCATGTTTACTTTGGTAGGGCATTCGAATCTGGTCCTAGATCCAGAGTCACTTGGTCCATCTCATATTCCCTGATTTGCACGGTCAATCTCATTTCCCTACCTATTCACGTCATGCACTTCCCGAGCTTCTGGACTATACACGGTTCTCCTGGCGTGGTCCCAGTGCATCTAGTTATGAGTTTTTTCAACCCCTTTACAGCCTTGCTGTCACATAGCAGCTTCATGCATGTCTCCAAGAATGTAGTGAGCATCGATGGGTCCATTTCTGGCTCCAACCTATCTTTACTCCCTGAAGTTGAGGCATCAATGAAGCTCCTCTTAGCTTCCATGAAGGTGTCCTTAGCGCGCTCCAAATCAAATTATGGTTCCTTCATTGGAGCCTTGGGAACCCAGGTACTTTCTTTAGGCTACTTGCTTTTGTCATCCCTTGTCATAATACCACTTCGGAGCACGATATTTACATTAGGATCTCCTCGTGCGACTCAAACCTCATCATCTACAGGTTCTTAGTCGGGAGAGGTTGTAGTGCTCCTTTATTGTGAAACCTCACTATCATTGTTGGAAAATCCTCTGTTTCATGATTAAAAAACGTAAAATACAAGCATGATGGTCCCATTGGATTCATACAATCATGGGCATAGTGCCCTAGCCCTCCGCAATTGTAGCATATCAGTTTTCCGTGACCTCTTCCTGGTCCCCCTCCACCTCGGCCTCATCTGTGCCCCTGAAATCGGTGCACACCATTCTGGTGTCTTGATTGAGGGCCCGTGTTTTAGCCTGAACTCTGTAGGTAGGAGTTCGATCCATCATTAGTTCGTAACTTCTACAAGTGCGCTCATCATGTCCTACTGACCTGCAAAAATTACAGAACAACTGCTGGGAACTCTGTGTATACTTTTGTAATAGATGGCAGTTATTTGTAGCATGCTTTCATCCTATCTAACAACTCACACACCATAATGTAGGCACCGCACTTGGTCCTATTTGTGCCTTCAATCTTAGTAGCATTGGCCCTCCTCTCGCAAGGTAATCTAAAGACATCGAGCAGTGGTCCTTATCATGCCCCTGGCCCTTTCACTTTACGCACCATATCTCGTCGCGCACTTCTGGACAAGCCATCCTATCTTGTTTCAAACTCTGCATCTCCAGGCACAAGTTTTTGAATTGTGTGTGAATCTGCTGGACTCCCAGGTTAGGATATTGTATCAGAGTCTCGTGCAATCTCATCGCGACCTCCAAAGCCTCAGCTTGAGTGGTTAGCCTTTGTTGCAACAACGCATTCCATAGATGTGGTGTTAACGAGGCTACAAACCATTTGCGGTGTTGCCCATCTGTTAAGGTCATGTTCGCTTCATGAATTGTGCACTTCAATCTTTGATCCAACTCCCACAGGGTTTTTCCTGGTAGCATTGTGATTTCCTTGAATCCAATGATCGATTGTGCCTCCGATTTTGGTCTGATAAATTCCTTGTTTAGTGTAGCTTGGATATCCGCTATCCCTACATTCATATTGTCATCGGAATGCTTAATGTACCAGGTCAGCGCAGGATCCTGTAGAGTGCTGACCAATGTTGCCTTCTTTATATTGTCGTTTGTGACACCCTGTGCTTCTCATACAGCTTTTACCATGAACCAAAATTGGTCTGAATCTTCATTCCCTACTCCCTTGAACACTGGTAGCTTTATCGCACTGGCGATACTACTTCGTGTGTTAGCAGAGGTGGTATGGGTGAAGTCGGGGGTGAAGATGGTGAAACTGGTGGTGGTGTGGGTGGGGGTGGCATGTGCACAATTCTCTGCCTTATCAGACTGATCACACTTCTTGGAAAGACCTTCGTGAGTTCTTCTTCGCCTCCTCGTGGAGGGGAAATCAAGGGGATAGTCTCTAGTTTTGTGCTACCTTCGTTTCTGTAGATTCTCCTACTTTGTGTAGCCCCAAACATCAATTTATCTACATAACCCGCTTTTCACATACTAGCATTTTAATCTAAGTGTTCAAAGATTTAACGTACTTACCTCGCAGTCTCTTGAGGAAGCATTCTGCCTCGCTATAGCTGACTGAAGTATCTACCACGAATTCAGTGATGAATCTTCTTATGATTCGATCAAGCCAGTGATCGACAACGCACACAATCTGATCTTCCCATGCTTCCAGTCTGCGCACCAATTCTAGAGTCCACACAATAGGTTTGTCAAGTTTACATCTTCCTTAGCTATCTGCTAACTTCATGATCCACTTGTACAACTTAGTAGGGAAGGATGCAAAGAAAATTTTGTGTATCTTCGTATACAAGTAGTGATCTAACCACTCTTCCTTTGATAATCGTGGATTCCTATTTTCCTCCACCGAGAACTCGTGAATGTTTTTTTCCAATCACTCTTCAAGTCCTTTCTTTGTCGGATTCCAGTGATACGACATCAAACATCTTTATGTAGATTCTGGTCCTGGCAATGGAACCATTTGTTGGCTTATTGGGGCTTGACCTAGGTTTGGAGTTAATTAGCCAAACAAATCCCAGTACTACTGGCCCTTTTGGAAACAGTCCACGGAGTGCGGACTCAGGTCTGAACCGAAGTAGTATGGGAGGGTTCTAGAACTAGGTTTCCTCACCTGGAGATGTTTGATGAGTTCGACTGGTCCTTTGTTTGTTCCTTCACACAGGTGGCTTCACGCACCTTCCATTCCTCGCAGCCTAATACCATGCCTTTGCGTAGCTCTAACCAGGGGTTGTGCCATGCTCTACGCTATTACCCGAGATCTTATTTATCTTGTAGTATTATTAAGCACCTTCACCTACTTAAATTTCTTAACAATACAAAACATTCATATAGGTTCACACAGTAAATAAATAGTATATTTGAAAATATCCAATCATGCATTAAACCAGGAAAAGATACACAGAATTATAGCAAAACTTCTCTTTATTGATTCTCCAATAGTTACAGACTTGACCCGCCCTGTGCACTTAGCTGCAGGGGTCTGCACACTCAGCTGCAGACTACTGGGCCTCTACACACTTAGCTGTAGAGCCTTCTCCTACTCTACGACCCACAGACACACTTTACACTTCGACTCAATTACTTAGACTTATCATTCTTCTATTCTCTTCATTATTGTTTTCTCTTTTCTACACTTAGAGCCTCACTCTATTTATACAATCCCATGGTCCATGGACCATGGGTAGGTCTATCCAGCTGACATTACATTACAAAACTAGGGCAGACAACCCTGTGACTCTATCATAATTTCACACCCCGCACCCGCAATTCGCAAAGCTTTTACAAAAATATTTGGTCAAATCTTGGGCTTCAAGCCCCAAAACATGCCTTCGGGGGGGATTCCATGCCCAATATTCTGATCAATCTTGTTGTGATTGTTGTTGTTTGTTGATGAGACCTTCATAATAATTTGAATGTGATAGTTCTGGTGAAGTTGAATGGTTTATGAATTAAATATTGAACTATATTGATGCCGGTATGTAATGATATGTAAGTAGCTTAGAGATATGTGATGAAGATATATGTGTCTATGAGTTATTTCATAAGTGTAGTGATTCAGTCTAAGGGATCAATATTTTTGAGATTTGTATGCAGGTTGTCTACATACTAGTAGTGTACATACACATGTTTAACTTATTAATGTCACGTATATAAATCTGAATAGAAGATGAGAGAAGGTCAAGTAAGTTCTTACAATACTGATTCACCCCCCCTGAGTATTTTTCCCAACAAAATATTCGAGTACGATAATGGTGGAGAATACATGCCAAACAAGTTCATTGACTTTGCAAGAAGGAAGGTGTTAAGAAGGAAACAATTGTACCATACACTCCCGAACAAAATGGTCTAGCTAAAAGGAGGAACATGTCTATAGTAGAAGCTACCTGAGCGATGCTCCATGATCAAAAGTTGGGTAAGTTCCTTTCAGATGAAGCTTCACATGATGTCGTGTATGTTCAAAAAATAGGGTGCCTCATCAAGCTTTGGAAAAAAAGATCCCCAAAGAAGTGTTTACGGGTGTCAAGCCTGACATTGATCATCTCTTCATATTTGGATGTCTCATTTATTTCCATGTGCTAAAGGACAAAAGAAATGATTTGGGAGCTACAGGAATAAAATGTACGTTTCTTGTATATTGTGAAAACTATAAAGCATTTAGAATATATATTCCTAGTCAAAGGAACATTGAAACTAGGAGGGATGTTACATTTGATGAAGATGTTACCCTTAGAAAAGCAAGGGACCTTCCTCCACCTCTTGCTCGTGAGAAGAATGATCATATGGATATTCTAGATGATTATTCCATGCCTGAGTCCGAGACTGATATGGTTGATGGTCCCATGGAGCCTTTGGATCCCTTAGATACTCCTCCAAGTGATCCTCTTACTAGGAAGAGATTAGTTTCACTATTTGACACACTACAGGATGCTGAGAAATAGGTTCTCGTTTGAAGATCATTTAGAGAAAGGAAGCAACCATGCAGGTATTAGGGATATGTTACAACCATGAGTACTATGATTCAAGACAAACCTTCCACATCTAAGGAAGTCATAAAAGTACAAGTTTGGAAATATGCTATGGCCGAAGAATATGAATAAGTTATGAAGAATGATATATGGGATGCATTGTAGTGTCTACAACCACCCTCCAAAATTTTTTCATAGCCTATTTTGGATCCTCCCTACCAACCTTGCACAACATCTTGTCTTGCTTCGTCAAGTACACACACTTCAATGTTTTTCTTGCAAAAAGGCAGCCTCTCGATCACAGCTCGATGCATTCCCCTCATACACTGATCACCCAGACTAGGTCCAGCTGTAGGCTGAGCAACTCCCCCAAGAAATTGCACAATTTTGGAGGGAAACCAGCCTCCCCTCCAAAAATTGTGCAATCCTGATTGGAAACCTACTGGGCTCCAAAATTGTGAAATTCTACCAGTAAACACTCCCAGCAAGAATTGCGCAATTTTCCCCAGCAGGTTTGCTCAACCCAAAATTTTCATAAATCTAGGCAACAGTCAACTACTTTACCCAGAAATTACACAAATCTCCTGGGAAGTCAGCCCAGCTCCTAGCCAGAAATGCACATTTCCTTCAAGCAGTCAAAAAACCTCTTGCATGTGCATCTGAGTTGATTGATTCCCTTTGGGAATGAGTGAAACAGACTTGCATGCATGGGCTTCTTCTCCTAAGGCAGCATGCAAAGGCATCCCTTGTTTCAGGGCTCTATGTTTAGCAAGTGGAGGTTACATGGAAGGATCATTTCAGAAACCTCCCACCAAGTGTCGCTTTCCCTAGATTTGTGGCATGTGCATCATAACCTCGATGATATCGAAACTCATCACCTAGACATTGTAGAGCTAATTCCTCACATCAACCTTGCATCTCAGACATCCCACATCACATCTAGGAGTAGTCGACACATTCAACTTAGCTCTTTTAGGGTAAGCCTGCTTCCCATGCCTTCTGTTTCATTTATATCACTTTTTGTGTTTTTGCTTGTATGAGTATTGTTTTCTTGATTTCTTTGAACTCTTTCTATAATTTACATGTATATTATCTTGTCCCATCACTGTTTCAATTTTTGTCAACATCTCATTGATGTCGCATGCATGAAACTATTTTTCGCGAACGGTCACTGATTCGGTGACTCGCCTCACCCACATGCATGTTGTTCCATATTTTGAATATGTCATTCACCATTTTCATGCATGATCATTCACTTATGCTTACACTCAGTGTCAACATGCATTCACATTCACATTTGCATTCAGTTGCCCTTCGGCGAGTCTGGCCAACCTTGGCTTGGACTTTGCCTTACTAGACAACATTGCGCAATCATGAGAGGAAAGGCTCTACCTTCCTCTCCAAAAATACCCATTTCTACCCAATAGCTATTCCCTAGCCTACTTTGGATAATCCTGAGGGACAGTGACTACTAGGCAAGAAAATTGTGCAATGCAGTCATTGAGCTTGCAGCCATTTCCAACTGAGATTGTGCATTGTGCAATTCCAATAGTCAGTAGCCAGACTGGACTGTGCATTGCATAGTTCCAGTCATCAGTCAGTCTCCCTGTAGCCCAGGCTATGCCTTATGCAGTCTTGGCAGTCAGTCTCCTGACCTCTCCGAAATTGGGCAACCTTCATGATTAGTCACACAAGTATGTTGCAAGTCATTCCTAAAGTTTAGTTTGGTTTTCAACTGACAGATTTCTTGCCATGAGTGTTGCCATGTCTCAAGGTATTGCAAGTGTTCATCTTCCTCTCAGTAGTGTAGTTATAATGGTTTCCAATAGGGAAGAGTCAAAGGCACTGTTCAGAGCACGCCAAGAGATGAAATCGATCAAATGTCTATGAGATTGCTACTCACAAAGATATCAAGTTATTCGTAGACAAGAACATAAAGATATCACAACAAGAAGCATCATGAACAATAGTTGAAAGTAGCATACTAAACGCAATGAATATAACAAATGCACTGAACGCAATGAATGTAATAAAAGCAAAAAATGAAGTGAATACAATGAACGCAATGAACACAACAAATGAGGCAAATGCAATGAATGCAAGAGGAAGGTTGTTGACAACACAAAGGTAGAACAAAGTTTCAAGATCAAGCAGATCCACTGATAAAGAAAGAAACTTTGGAGACTCAGGCTATAAGGTGATGACATGACATGCAGATTGTGCAAAGATAAATAATGGAACAAAGAAGGAGTTTCATGTGCTAAAGCAGAAACTTAGGAAAAACATGAAGTTGCACAGATAGTCGAATGAGTTGCACCAGGAACAGGAACAAAAGTGGGTGAAACATACACCCATACAAGTTAAAGATCCATCCCAGTAGCTGACACGAAGCAGAAATGATGAGCAGTGTTTTTGATCACATGCAAGAGATTTAGTAGCATGCATGCCATTGTGCGCACACATGCAATCCAACCCATTCAACACACTCACCAAAGAAAAGACAAGAAGCAATCCCAACTGGAGTTGAACATGTAGTTTGGAACGTTGATGTGCATGATTTCCAACACACACTTGAAGATCAACACAAACACTATGCATAAGTGTGTTTCTAGTTTAGCCACATCCAAGAATACCATGCCCATGTTAGCAGATGAGTTGGCTGAAGGAGCTGAACCAATGCACCGATGGTAATGGAGGCAAGATTTCACTTTGGAAAGATGTCACCATGAGGTGCATGCACACCATCACAAATGAGCAAGCCTAGAATTAGCTCACCACCTTTACCATCACAAGCATGTCAAAGAGTTGGTCTCATCATAGTGGACCAAGTGTCAGTGATGTCTTGCATGGCTTGCTGAAGCCATGTTGTCTCACACGAGTACATGTGCATTGTAATTTTGAGTCATGTCAAGTGTAAGTCAAGTGTCAATAGTTAGATGTAACAGTCATAGAGTAGGTGTAGAGTCACGACGGTAGTTGAGATGTCACAAAGGGGAATGTCGAGGGTCACCCCACCCTTTTCTATAATAGCTCCTCATAACTCATTGTATAGGCTTTTGGTCAACCAAGCTTCTGATAATACTATCTTGGAAAGAGCTTGGACAGGATTGTAACTTTCCTTGGCTTCTCCACTGCACGGAGCTAGTTCATCTCTTTAGAGGAGTAGGCGGATGTGGTTGTAACGTTCCACTATTGGGACTAGAAGGTTTCAATGGATGTATTGTATTATTGGAACATACACATTTTATATAATAAGAGCTAACACGTTTTCATGCATATGTTGTTATTGTATTTGGACTATTCCAGTTGTTGTAGAAATGTATGTTGTTTAAATTACGTAGTTGTGTATGAACACTTTTGTATGAAATTATATGAATCTTGATGCAGATGTGTTG
This sequence comes from Pinus taeda, assembly GCA_000404065.3. NCBI lineage: Eukaryota > Viridiplantae > Streptophyta > Pinopsida > Pinales > Pinaceae > Pinus > Pinus taeda. The sequence continues at coordinate 170,520 of APFE031045389.1, forward strand.
TTGGTTTAACCATCACTTTGGATTACCGGACTGACCTTCTTTCCAGCTTGTGATGCATCTTCGCTCATGTTTTCCCTTCCCAGCTCAGTATACTTACAGGTTGCTAAGGGGTGCACTCATCTCAACCCACCTATGTTAGAAACCTCTCATACACCTTCCTTGACTCTGTGCAATGATCACACCCTTGCTACTGATAGAGTTATCTTACTTGCCTCTGTACGACATCGCAGTCAAGGCATTACCATACGACCCACTGTTGGGACTCCTAAACCAAACAATCTAAGGTCTAATTGGGACTTCTTACTGGGGATATCCCCTTGACATGTTGGTGGGTCCAACACTGTTAACATTTATGGCACTAGAAGGAGGGCCAGATGACAAGCTATGTCCTATCATCCAGTTTTAAACCTTTGCATACCTTTCATGGATTCTTGCACTATTCTCCCTCTGCGATGTTTTTTGAATCATGAATATGTCTCCATCACGGGGGAGTTTTTGATCTCTTCTCCACTTACACATATGATGGTGAAGGCAAAATGGCCCGGCCTGAGTACTTACATGACTGTCTCTCCATGCTTCAGGAGGAATATGGGTGTTTTGACAAAAAGGCCAGTTTTTTGCTTACACACACACTTCACAAATCTCCATGTCGTTGGTTGCTCAGCCTACTGGCTGACATTGTGAACTCACTTGAGCACTTTTATGATCTCATTGAAGACACTTTCTATCATTTTGATCTAGATTATCTTGACTAGAAACTATTACAACAATGGAATGCTCTGCATGAATTGGTTATTGATTTTTTGCAGCAGTTCCGTGACTTTTAGTTTCAAGCTCCGAGGAGCCAGATGAAATTTGCCTATATTTAGGACCGGTTCGAGTATTTCCTTAAGAAATCTGCCCATCCCAAGAGGAAGTTTGAGATCAAGCCTCACTCAACATTCTTCATTGATGGAATTGTGGAATCTCATGGGGATGCGGTCACTGTCTCGACTGACTATCCACCTTCCTTTAATTCAACAGCCCCACCACTGCCTAGTGATGTTGAAGATCATGCTCACACCCTTGTTTAGTTTTCACATCCTCCCAACATCACTTCACTCAATTTTCACTCAAATTTGGTTGTGATTCCTTCAAGTTCTCATATGCATTCTGTTCTATGATATCTGTCTTCACACTCAGGTTTTCCTCTAGATAATTTTGTCTTGTGTTCATCCATTCTAGACTCTTCACTTGTTGTGGACGAGGAACAACCCATTGATGGAGTTGGTGTTGCACAACCAACAAGCACTATCATTCATGAAGAATATGAGTGGGAGCTTGAACGTCAACACTCAGTGAAGGATGACTCCCTTCCATTAGAGCTCCCTCCGTTCTTTCTTGACCACTTTGTCGAACTTGCCATCCATGATTTTGCATGTGTGTCTTCATCCACGGATGCACCCATCATTGATCACTTGCAGGACTCACTAGATGTTGGTCCATCATTCGACAATGGAGAGGATAAGCTATTCATTGAAAATCCACTTGATCTTTCATCTTTCTTTTCCAGAAACACAGAGGATGAGTTTGTTTGATTTTCATCTACCCCTCTGTTTGACCCATCTAATCATGAGGATGCCAATGAAATCATTGATTTTTTTCATCGTGGCAGATGTCATCCATTCGTTTCCATATTTGATCATGATCATGACTCTGTCATAGTTGGTCTTTTGAAGCCATCAGTTTGTGATAATCTAGTTGATGATGAAGTTGAAACACCCAAGACTATCGAAGCGCTTTAGCCCAAGCTGATGGTTATGTTAGGCCCTTGATCTCTTGGGGTTAGTCTCACCTCCGATCATGAAACTATTCAATCACCCAAGGCTCCTCATCACTCATCTGTGTGCATTGAAGATCCATTTCACACAGAGATCACACTTCCTCCACTCGAACTGCACAATACCATCACTCGTTCATTGGAGGAATCTTACATTGCAAGCATTCATTTGTGATGCAAGTTATCTTTGTTTCTTTCGTTTTCTTGCATGTCACAGGCAAGAGTGTACATATGCTTCAAAGTTGCACGTAGTGACCCACAACACTATGATAAGTCCATAGACTGCTCATCATGCATTGGTACTCACTTATGTCCCGTGGGCACTTTGAAACACAAAGTGTGGTGGTATTCATTATTGTATCATTCTTGCCTGCTGGTTCACACAACTGGGCTGCTCGTGGACCAACCCTTCACCAACATGGGTCAACCAATGCGTCAGTGGCTGTATTAGAAATATCACTTCACATGATCAGGCCCATGCATCGTCAGTGTAGGAGTAGGAGTAGTGTTTTCTTTCAGTTGTTTGCTTGCATGCTTGTTTTCTTACATGCTCTGTTTGTTCTTTTGATTTCTTGCTTGTTTGCTTACTTGCCTTTCTTTTACTTTCGCTTCTGCTCTTGCTTTGCTTTGTTGTTTAGTAGTTTGTTTGTTTCGTTTTTAGGTTAGTTTCGCATGAAACCATGTATGACTCTTGAAGCAAGCTGGGTAAAGTACAAGAGGGCTTGTACAACTATCACTACTTAGTTATTTGTCATCTTTCCTATGTATGAAGAGCTTGTTACTTTTAGTCCATGATATGTCAAAGAAAAATACATATTGTTCGAAGTGAACCTTGGTGAAAACATAACGCTTGCGCGCTAACTAGTGTCACCTTCTCTAGTCGGTTGTTTTTGGCTTAACCCTTGCCAACTTATTCAAGTAGAGTAAGGTGAGGGGGAAGACCTTAATAGGCACGTTAGAGATGCAATAAACGACTTCTCTATTGGAACAACCTATTCTACTCTCAATAAGTTAGGATCCCTATTCCGCCTTTGAAATGAATAAGTGCTATGCACAATGAAAAATGAAAAATGAAAAGTCAAAAATTCTAAATGAAAAATGAACAACGTGAAACAAGAGAAAGGCTTCTTGCATAGGGAGGTGATGCAAGTAACTCCACTGGGGTACTGACCAGGCTCGCTGGCAGCGTAGACATGCTTGTGTACCTATGTGACTCCACTAGGGTACTATCTAGTACTAATGGCAATGGAGCAACACTAGAGATGAAGCTAAGACTCTGAAGACTATACTGTTTGTGCACCTATATACCCCTCAAATTGAATTAAAACAACTATGTTTCCTTGGCTTGCAATGTGTGTCATTCGACCAAGGGATTGGCAAATGCTACATCTTACAATCAAGGTAGTGTGAAGCCAAGATGAGGTGAGAATTGAACAATACTTCCGAAGGTGTTAGAATTGATTTTCATGAATAAGGTCCATTTAGAGAGCTGGATTTTTACCAGTGTGTAGCCAAGTGTTGTAGCAGCTGAAACCACCCTCCAAATTTTTTCCTTAGCTCGTTTTGGAGCCTCCCTATGAACCTTGTAGAGCATCTTGTCTTGCTTCCTCAAGTACACAAGCTTCAATGTTTTTCTTGTACAAAGGCAGTCTGTCGATCACAACTCGATGCATTCCCCTCACAGGTTGATCACATGGACTTGGTCTAGCTGTAGGCTGAGAAGCTCCCCTATGAAATTGTGCAATTCTGGAGGGAAACCAACCTTCCCTCTAGAAATTATGCAATCCTAATTGGCAGCCTACTATGCTCCAGAATCGTGCAATTCTTCCAGTCAACACTCCTAGTAGGAATTGTGTAATTTTCCCCAGCAAGGCTACTCAGCCCAGAATTTGCTCAAATCTAGGAAACAGTCAACTGCTCTGCCTAGAAATTGCACAAATATCTTGGGCATTTAACGTAGCTCCCAGCCAAAAATGTACATTTCCTTCAAGCAATTAAACAACCTCTTGGATGTGTGACTAAGTTGACTAGTTCCCTCTGCGACCAATAAAACCAGAATTACATGCATGGTCTACTTCTCCCAAGGCAATATGCAAAGACATCCCTTGTTTCATGGATCTATGTTTAGCAAGTGGAGGTTACATGTAAGGATCATTTCAAAAACCTCCCACCAAGTGTTGCTTTTTGTAGATTTGTGGCATGTGCATCACAACCTTGATGATATCGAAACTCATCAACTGGACATTGCAAATATCATTCCTCACATCAACCTTGTAGCTCTGACATCCCACATCACATCTAGGAGCAGTCGGCACATTCATCTCAGCTGTTTTAGGGTAAGCTCACTTCCCATGCCTTGTGTTGGATTTCTTTTTCTTTTTGTGTTTTCACTTGTATGAGTAATGTTTGCTTTATTTCTTTGAATGCCTGTTGTCATTTACATGTATATTACCTTTTCCTAGCATCGTTTCAGCTTTCCTCAACATCTCATTGTTGTCACACTCAAGACGCTGTTTTTTGCGAACTGGCTTCGATTCAGCGACTCACCTCACCCACATGCACGTTGTTCCATTTTCTGAATTTTTCATTCACCATTTTCATGCATGATCATTCACTTATGCTTACACTCAGTATCAACATGCATCCTTATTGACATTCACATTCAGTTTCCTGTCAACGAGTCTGGCCAACCTTGGCCTGAACTCTACCCCGCTAGAAAGGATTGTGTAATCCTAAGAAGGAAGGCTCTACCTTCCTCCCCAGAAATGTGCATTTCTACCCAACAAATGTTCCCTAGGCCTGCTTTGCATCATCCTTAGGGACAGTGACTGTTAGCCAAGAGAATTGCATAATGTAGTCACTGAGCCTGCAGCCATTTCTAGTTGAGATCGCACATTGCGCAATTCCAAAAGTGAGCATCCAGACTAGACTAAATTGCACAGTTCCAATAGTGAATCAATCTCTCAATAGCCCAGATTGTGCCTCGTGCAGCCTTGGCAGTCAGTGTTGGCTTGTTGGGGCTTGACCCCGATTCAAAGTTAGTTAGCGAAAAAAATACTGGTACTACTCGCCCTTTCGGTAACAGTCCGTGGAGCGCAGACTAAGGTCTCACTCGAAGTAGTATGGGAGGGTGCTAGAACTAGGTAACCACACCCTGAATATGTCTGATGAGTTCGACTGGTCCGCAGTTTCTCCCATCGCATAGGTTGCTTCGCACACCTTCTCATTTCTCGTGAACTGATACACAGCCTTCACGTAGCCCTACCCAGGGGCTTTGTCGTGTTTTGAATTATTACCCAAGACCTTGCTTATATTCCAATGTTAGTTAATTATCTTTGCCTACTTGAGTGCTTTGAGTTATACTTAACAACATAAAACATTCATACATGTGCGCGCAGTAAATAAATAGTATATTTGCAAGTTATATCAATCATACATTAACCCAAGAACAGATACACAGAATTACAACAAAACTTCTTTTTATTGATTATTTCCATAGTTACAGACTCGACTTGCCCTGTGCACTCAGTTGTAGGGGTTCGTGCACTTAGCTGCGGACTACTAGGCCTCTGCGCACTCAGCTGCCCTTCTCCTACTCTACAACCAAAAGACACACTTCACACTGTGATTAGACTTCCCCTATTCTATTCCCTCTTCTCTATCTCTATCTCCCTTTTTACACTTAGAGCCTTGCTCTATTTATACAATCCCATGGTCCGCGAACCATGGGTAGGTCTATCCAGCCAACATTACATTACAAAACTAGGGTTGGCAACCTTGTGACTCTATCATACTATCGTGCCCCACGCCTGCAATTCGTGGAGCTTTACAACAAAATTTAGTCAAAACTTGGGCTTTGAGCCCCAAAATATGCCTTGGGGGGATTCCATGCCCAACAGGCCCTCAACACAAATATTGTGACTCACCCTCGAGTCACTCTATCAGCACAATGATCTTTGCGTGGAGTTCCTTCAATTGTTCTCGAACTACATGGAGGTCAGTAGTGCACTGAGCTATTGCTTGCTAGATCTGTTGCATACGTTGTTCTGAGACTTCTATGTCGGGGGTGCTTCTCTGCATCAATGTGTGCATCCCCTGCATGTATGCAAGCTTGCCTTCGATATTTTCCATGATGGTGAAGACCTCATCGATCCAAGGTTGAATGCGCACCTTCAGGACTGCTTCCTTATGTCGTGCCACATCCACTTGCTCCTTCAGTGCTTTAGCCTACTACATCTATGCAACCCTCTGGGTGAGGACCACCATTTGCGTAATTCCTCGGACACTATCATACTATTGTTGGAGTACTCACGCCTCTGTCTTTAAGCGCTGGATGTTGGGGTCCTCTTATATATTTAAGAGGACCTCAAGTGATTCTTCCAACATATTGGTGAAGTCTCGCACTACACCTCCACTTTCCTCTAACCCCGCTGTGATAGCTCTAGCGTATTATTCTTTGATTTCTGTGGGAGTGGATGGTTGCACCTTTAACCACAGATCGGTGATCTAAATATTTAGCTCTAGCTGAACCTTTGTAATTTCCACCCTAGCCTCGCAGACCCCTGATGCTAACCTATGGATCCACGCCTCTGTTGGTATGTCTGTTGAGATGGCCAACTCTAAGACTCTTTGGCAAGCGTCGTCTATCACCTGTACTAGTAGTTTATTTTGTGATACCAATTCATTGCACTACAAGCTTAGGTGTTCCATATTTATTTTCTGCTCACTGAGGACTTGGAGCGCGCGCCTCTCCCTAGCTCACAGATCGGCAGTTATCCCATCCTGCAACATATATAAGGTCTCATGCGAGAGTGCAACTAGGTTAATACCGTGACCTTTTAGCATGCTAACCAAAGGCCTATCGGCCTCATTTTATGTCACTAGTGCCCCTTTCGGTAGCACTATGGTGTTCGTCATCTGCGCTCGCAACATCTGCTCTATTTTCGAAAGGGTACCAACCTAAGGGGGTCGCACTTATAATTCCTACAATTGCGCTCTGTGGGCCCCCAACACAATTTGGTTCTCTTATATGAAATCTTGGAGAGCTTTAGAGGTGACATCGTACACAGCTTCACCAATGTCATGTAGATCACCCTCGGTTAGGGTGATTGGGTCAATGGAAAACGTTGATGCCTTGAACTTCTTACGTCACCCTGCCTGCTCTGTTGGGTGCTAGCGCTTTAGCTAGCTTGACGTGGTTTGTGGGTCCACGCCTCCTTCTTCTATCTCTGCTCCCTTTGGTTCCTGCTCCTGTGTCGTATGGCCCTCGCCCGCCTTCATGGCTGCCTCTTGTGCTACTGATGTTGTGGCCTTGTCCTGCTCAACGGATTTTTGTGTCGCATCCCGTGTCACCCGTACTTCTGCTGCTACTGCTTCCTTCCTTCGCTTTTTGGCCAATTGTGCAATGAGTAGCTTGTCCTCGTCTTTCTTCTTTTGCGTCACTGACTTCTCAATCTATGCGATGTCTGGGGCATGCCACTCCAGTAGCCATGCCTCCAGTAAATTGAAAATAACGTCGTCAGTGGCTACAAAGGGTAACTTTGTGCATTGTTTAGTCGGATTCTTGTGCACCCTGATATAGATGCTATGCATGTCCACTTTAAATTCTACAAAACTCTGCAGACTATTGTAAACAGTGGGGGATAACCGTGGCTTATGGTTGATCCCCATTCTGAGGTTCATCTCCATGAACACCAGAATATTTTTTTATCGCATATCCTTTCAGCATCCTTTGTGGCCCAGAGTGAAGCGTACTTCATGGCCTCCAGAAAATCCCAGTTAATTATGGGGAATTGACCATCCTCTGGCAATTCCCTAGCCACGAGCACTATGGACAACAAAAACCATGCATAGTGGAACATTTTACCTTATTCTTGGGCTTTGCGGAAATTTTCTAAAAACTCTTTATAGAGGAATTCGGACCAGTTAAACTGGACCCCCTCCATGCACTGCTTAGCTAGTGCTACCACCGGCACAGGCACTTCTTTTGCGTGACACTTGCGCATGACCATTCCTGCCAAGATTTGGATCACCACACACACTGCTTTCTCCTTGATGCTGGAGATGGCAGAGCCCCATTTCTTCTTTTCCAGCTTATACTTCTTCTTCATGGACTCCGCAATGGCCAAGTCACTGGCCTTCCCTTCCAATATGTCTGCGAGGTCCTCTCCTTTGCATGGAAGCCAGGAGACACGGTGAATGAGGTCTTCCATGATGGGGACGGGCTCATCTAGCCAAAAACACCCATCATGCACTAGGCAGAGGAGCTTCCTGATGATGAAAATGGTTATTGGTGCATGGTGGAAGTGAGGCACCCAAAGAAAATTTAGTAGTCCAACCTTCTTCACTTTGCGCAACCATTTCCATGGCTCTAGCTCTGTAACCCCCACCGTGATGTTCTACTTGGGCTTCATGAGGTTCCTTGTCTCTAGGTGAGGGAACTTCTCGTGGTTAGCGAGGTCCTAATTTTCAAATTCTAGGCTTGGCACGTGTCTGAGGTGTGTACCATCAAACATATTGTTATCTAGGAGGAGCAGGGTCTGGATCGAGTTCTAGGTTTTGTCCAAGTCCTTGGGCACTTTCGCCTTCCCTTTTCGTGGGGGGACATAGGCAGGCAATTTTGTCACGGGGTGTGCAGGCTGAGTGTTCTCCTCCATGCCTTCATCCTCCTCCTCTGTGAGGATAATATCCTCCATATCTTCTTCTTCTTCTTCATCCATCTCTATGGTGAGGGATTTCCCCTTCTCCTCCATTGATAGTTTTGTGGACAGCGAGTTCTGCGAGGACACATGTACGAGGACCATTGCTTGTTTGTCCTTCCTAGGTCTTGGCGTGCACAGTGATTTCAGGATTTCTACCACAATCCTGATGCCTTTTGGAACATCCCCCATAGTCAAGGCCTGCACAGCCTCCTCAGTGGTCATTTCTGTTATGTCCACAACATCCTTAGCAATTGCCATCGTACTCGTCCTGAAATCTCGTACTCATGAACTCAGGGGCTCAATCAACGCTTGACTCACACCACTTAGGGCTTTGCTCAATCGCTCAATTCGCAAATGACCAAGTGTTGTTTTTCGGGAAGCCCTTTGTATTTTATGGCACTTTTTGAATTCAAATTCAATCGTTCCCCCCAATTCCAATTCATTAATGCTTTCTTGGCGGCAAATCTTCCCAAATATTTCCCATAAATCACTTCTTAAATGCCTATCACCCGCTCCATTTGGCCTCAAGTTGAAGATCCCATCATGAATAGTGACTTCAATGGTCACTTTCTGACCAACCTGCGTGGCAGCACAGCCCCCCGTGCGCCGTCACGAGCCTTGTGCATTTTTGTTTCTGCACATAGTTCCAACCTCGCATAGCTTCCGAGCAGAGTAGTTTATAGTCCCACGCTTCCTTTCAACTGCTTGGAGCGCTAAGACTATATTTCCTTCAACTAGTTAGGTGGGTGCACGACTCGTGTAAATTTCCATCTTGTCCTCCATCATGGTTCTTGGAGAATCCCCACCTTTTATTGTTATGGTCGACATCATGCACTTCACCATTTGCAACGTGCTATCCTGGTCATTATGCTTAGGAATATGCAGTCCAAGCCAAGGCATCATACCAATCAATCCATGGCGATAGTGCTCAAACTTGTCAGCATGATTACATGCACCCTGCCTTACCATTCTATTTTTTTCGGTGAGAAAATGTTCCTTTATCTCGTCCTCCAGCTTCTTGACTTTCGCATTTACCAGAGCACTTTTCTTCCTTAACAATTTCCTTTCTTCTACAAGATATTGGAGTCTAAGGTTTCCATGTTGGATTTTTGCTTCCAATGTTCCGCGAACCATCATCCCTACCAGTGTTGGATTAGGCTTTTCAATTACTAGAGGGCTTACAGTGTTCATCTGATATTCTAGCCTTGGTAGTGCCTACGCGGCCAGGTTGTTGCACGTGGTCCTATATTCCCATAGAACCGCTGGTATGCATAGGTCCCAATCAGTTTGTTTCACATTGTGGACCCTATTCAATACTTCACACACTTTGTCAAAGGCTTCCGTGCGGATAACCTTCTACACTTGTGGTCTTCCCATACCTCCTGGTCCCAACTGGAGGGATTGTTCGTGCCATTGTCTTTCTTGTTCCTTCTTACCGATCGTGTTTCCTACTGCGCGAACAGTGTGCCTTTGTGCAAGTTGCACACCATATGCCCGTATTCATATGGAAAGGTGAGCATGCGAGCTATTTTGTCTAGCATACTTGGCTTTTATCTGCATCTGAGGCTTCCCAAATTGTAGGTGCATCATCCTTTTGCATTCACGCTAGTCATCAAAATTTTTCCAGTGCATACCCCAACAACCTTATGGGCGTAGCACACAGTACCCATTTCAGAGCTTCAAAATGTTGTTGTTTTGACACTTATTTTTCAAATTTGTTTAGGAACTCCTCCACCTTGCCTAATCCATCATACATAGGCAGGTCTATTGTCTCTATTTCTATGTAGCACAGTGACCTTATCATCATGCTACAATTGAGCGTGGTTACCTCGTGTAACCGGTTCTGTCATTGTTCTATTTCTTCATCAGAGTTTGATGTGCAGGAGCTTTCGTGCACCCACGATATTCGGTCATCCGCAGTGGGATTTACCCGATCTTGCTTCCATGTAATTATCTTGTAGATGCAGTCCATATCATCAACGCTTTCATTGTCATGCACTAGTTCTGTGTAGCGCGATCCTTTTGCAGGGCCTAAAGGTACCACTACGTGCAGTCAAGTTTTCTCAGAAATTATCTTGCACTTCTTTATATTTATCACTCCATTCATGTTAATGGCCCAATCTATTCCTAGTAACACGAGATAGGGATTTTTGTCATCAAATCTCCATCACTTCAAAATCTGACAGCACGCTCGCTCCTTCGATATCTACTATGATTCCCTGCAATCTTCCCATAGGTAGGATCTTTTGCTAGTTTGTCATTCACAATTGGATAGGAGACCATTTCAATGTAGGCATGCCCATGCGCTCCCATGTCTGCTTTGGTAGGACGTTTGCGTCCAATCCTAGATCCAGAATCACTTGATCCATCTATATTCCCCGATTTGCACAGTCAATCTCATCTCCCTTCCTATTCATGTCGTGTGCTTCCCAAGCTTCCGGACTACACGTGGTTCTCTTGGCACAGTCCCAACACATCTAGTTATGAGTTCTTGCAACCCCTTCACAGCCTTGCTATCACGCAGTAGCTTCATGCATGTCTCCAAGAATGTAGTCAACATTGATGGGTCCATTTTTGGTTCCAATCTGTCTTTACTTCCTGAAGTGGAGGCATCTGCGAAGCTCCTCTTAGCTTCCATGAATGTCTCTTTAGTGTGCTCCAAATAAAATTCAGGTTCCTTCATCGGAGCCTTAAGAACCTAGGTACTTTATGTGGGCTGCTTTCCCTTGTCATCCCTCGTCATAATACCGCTTTGGAGCATGATATTTACATTATGTTCTTCCTAGCACGGCTTAGACCTCATCATTTGCAGGTTCTGAGTCGGGGGAGGTTAGAGTGCTCCTTTATCGTGTAGTCTTGCTATCAGTGTTGGGCAATCCTCTATCTCATGATCAAACAATGTACAATACAAGTACAATGGTTGCATTGGATTTGTACAATCACAGGCATAATGTTCTGGTCCTTCACAATTGTAACATATAAGTTGGTCACGACCTCTTCCTAGTCCCATTCCTCCTCGGCCTTTTCCGCAACACTTAAATCCGATGCGCGCCATTCCTGTGTTTTGATTAAGGGCCCATGTTTCACCCTAAACTCTGTTGGTAGGAGTTAAATCCATCATCAGTTCATAACTTCTACAGGTGCACTCATTGTGGCCTACTGACCTGCAGAAAGTACAAAACAACTACTGGGAATTCTGCATATACTTTTATAATAGGTCGTAGTTATCTGTAGCATGCTTCCCTCCTATCTGAAAAATCGAACACCCAAATGCAGGCACCGAGCTTGGTCCTACTTGTGCCTCTGGTCTCAAAGGCATTGGTCCTCCTCTCCCAAGGTAATTTGCGAACACCGGGTAGTGGTCCTTGTCGTGCCCCTAGCCCTTGCATTTTATGCACCATACCTCGTCGCACCTTTCTGGATGAGCCATCCTGTCTTGTTTCAAACTATGCATCTCAAGGCATAAGTTTTTCAACTACACGTGGATATGTTGGACTCCCAGGTTTGGATCTTGTATTGGAGTCTCGTGTAATCTCATCGCGGCCTCCAAATCTTCTTCATGACTCATTAGCCTTTGTTGCGACTACATGTTCCGTAAATGTGGTATTAATGATGGTACAAACCATTCATGATGTTGCCCATCTGTTAGTGTCATGTTCGCTTCGCGAATTGTGCACTTCAATCTTTGATCCAGCTCCCACGAGGTTTCACCTAGTAGCATTGTGATTTCCTTGAATCCAATGATCGACTGTGCCTTTGATTTTGGTCTGCTAAGCTTAGCACAGCTTGGATATCCGCTTTCCTTACATTTGAATTGTCATTGGGATGCTTAATGTACCAGGTTAGCATGCGATCCTGTAGAACATTGAACAATGTTTCCTTCTTTATATTGTCATTCATGACACCATGTGCTTCCCATACTGCTTTTACCATGAACCAAAATTGGTCTGGATTTTAATTCCCTACTCCCTTAAACACTGGTAGCTTTATCATGCTGGCCATGCTACTTTGTAGTGGTGGTGGAGGTGGTATGGGCGAAGTCGGGGGTGAAGATGGTGAAATTGGTGGTGGTGTGGGTGGGGGTGGTATGCACGGGATTCTTTGCTTTATCAGATTGATCACATTTCTTGGTGAAATCTTCGCAAGTTCTTCTTTGCCTCCGTGCAGAGGTGAAATCAAGGGGCTAGTTTCCAATTCTGTGCTACCTTCGTTTCTAGAGATCCTCCCACTCCATGTAGCCCCAAACATAAATCTATCTGCATAAACCACTTTTCACACAATAGCATTTTAATCCAGGTTGATCCAAAATGGAACTTGAACCTCTAAGTCTTCAAAAATTGGAAACAAAGTATCGAAGAAAAAACACTAAGGAATGGCAAAAAATAGAGATCGCAGAGAAAAACATTAAGGAATGGCGGAAACCCAAGTGAAGCGGAAAATTATGTATCATTGAATCAGAGTTGTTGGATCTGCCAGATCAATGGTCGGGACTGAATGGTGATATCACATCGGAGGTGGCCATTGGAATGTATCGGAGGCATCCCATTGGGAAGTACGATCAGCGATCCAACGATTAAACGTGAGCCGTCGGATTAGATGCGTAGATCCAACGGTGGATATCGCATCGCAATAATCCAAGAGGACTTAAACAAAGGCCCAAAGACAATGCAATATGTGATTTCGACTTTATCACATCGCAATGATTCAAGGAATAAGGACTAAGACCCGAAGCATTTTGAAAGGCTGATGCGCGATTGCGATATTGATCACATTGCAAAGGGGAAGGACCATTGATCAGTCACAATATTTTTGATGCGCCAATTGTCAATGAGGCCGATCAGAGCGATTGGAGACCGGGAAAACAATATAAAGGAGCATTAACCATTGTGACAGTGTGGACCCGAAAAGATAATAGGGCAGGCTTTATGAAATTTGAGTTCCAGCTCGAAGCTTCGCAGTCGGATTTTTTAGTGTTTCCAATGTACTTTTGGGTGTTGTTATGTTTGAACTAAGAGAGCTATTTTGGGATTTTTGTTATGAAGAAAGGCCAGATGGTCGGGTTCACCCCGCTCATCAGTCCTTTCGTTCAAACTATTTCTATTATGAACAATTGTGCCACGCTATAACCAGTAATCATGTAACCAAAATGTGTTATAAAAATACAAATAAAACAAAACAGAAGAGAGAGTTCAACAGTTGAAAAATAAACAGAGAAACTATGCCGAACAGGATAGAGATCTAGAGAGCCAAAGTACAGAGGTGGAAACTCAAGTAAAGTAGAGCCAGGGAGGTTGTGAAGCCCTCCATGGGGTCTGGAGGTCGTGACACTTTGTTTTAAAGTGTAAACTTTATGTATTGCCACTGACTGTTGTGTTGAGGCTCAGTATTTGAGCTCACACTTGTAATCTCTGTTTTTAAGACATAATATAGAGGTCACATTGAAGGCTTGGACTAGGAGACATAGCGAGGAAGTCTAGTGAACTCATTTATCATTTGGTTGTGTTGATATGTGTTTTATTATGTCTTATAATTGTTGATTGTCTATATTATTCACAATATTATCGATCCATTGCACTAATTAATAGAGGCATTTCCTACACATAAGTTTGTAATACCTTAGTCTTTATTTAAGGTCGCATTTTAGATCAAGCGGTTTCAAAGCTTAAGGTATTTGTTAAGGTTAGACAAGCTTGTGTAGGAATTTGAATGCTAACTAGATTAAAGCTTCAAAGAGGAGAAGGAGGACTTGTTCAGGCTAATCCAAATATTGGAAGAGTCTTTTCTCAGAGGAGAATGGCAGAAGAAACTCCATTGGGATCAAAATCTCAGTTTCTAGACAATTTTATGACCCTAAAAGCTATGGTGGAAGAGATGTATCTGGAGTTCAAAAAAGGTCGAGGTGAAGGCAACTCAACACCTACACTAGACAAAGAAGTGGAAACTTTTCTATTTTCACATCTATAAGACAAAGGAAAAGGAGGAATGCCTCCTCCGCCATCTCCTCCATCATCATCGTCGTCATCCTCATCATCTTCTTCGCATAAAACTAGCTCTTCAAAGAAGAAGAATAAAACTTCTCTAATCAAATTAGATGTAAAGTTTGATTTGCCAATTTATGATGGATAACTTAATGTAGAGAAGCTAGATAATTGGATAAGGAAAATTGATGTATATTGCAGGGTGCAAAACATTGAATCAGAAAGGAAGAAGTTCTAGCTGGCTAGCCTTTGACTAGGAGGAACTGCACTGGTATGGTGGGAAGGAAAGACACAAGTTGATATTAAAAAACATGGTAAAATCATTTCTACCTAGAATGAATTTGTTTCTACTATCAAAAAGAAATTCTATCCTTTGGGTTACATGCAACAGGCAATGATGAGTTGGCAAACTCTTCGACAATTGAAGGGACAGAGTGTATAGAGTTATACTGAGGAATTCAGGAAAAGAGCTTTAACTCTAGGTATTTCGTTGGAATCATATGAGACTTTATTGAAGTATATAGGTGGTATTAATAGTTATTTAAAACGTACTATACTTATGTTTAATCCCACTAGCTTAGATGATGTATCAGTTGAAGCAACACATCTAGAGGATAGAGGTAAGAATGTAAACCCAGAGGTTGGGAAATCATCTAAATATTTTGTAAACAAGAACAAGGAAAAGAAGAAACTGAAATGGAAGGAGAGGAAATAAAACACTGTAAAGAAGGATAAACCTTCATGCACTCATTGTAATAAAGAAGGACACGATGAGGCACACTACTGGTCTTGGCATCCAGAACTGAAGCCTAAGAAGTTCGGGGGTAAGGAGAGAAAGAATGTTGCTGTTATCGTAAAGAAGTTGGGATTAGAAACAAAGTCTCATAAGAAGCCATATCCATTAGGTTGGGTGTGTGATAAAACAAAACTACAAGTCACGAGATAATGCAAACTTAGGTTTTCTATTGGATCAACACTTGTAGAGGAGGTTGAGTTAAATATAGTTCCATTGGATATATGTGGTATTGTTTTAGGAAGTCCATACTTGTATGACAGAAAAGCTATTTTCTCTAGAGCTGAGAATAAGTATCAAGTCACTAGAGATGGAATAGAATACACTGTAAGGGCTCATAAACTCAAAGATAAATACTCTCTCATAAACTTGGGGCAGATGAAAATAACTATGAATTCAAGTAAGCAATTTTTACTAATGGTTGTAATGGCAAAGGATCCTAAAAAATCCAGTGCATTTGAAGGCTGTGATCCTAAATAGAAAGCTGATTTAGTTAAAGTTGTTTCGGAGTATGATATTCTATTTCAAGAACCTAAAGTTCTGCCACCCAAGCGTGAAATAGTACATGATATTAATTTAGAACAATATGCTCCACTACCTAACATTGGAATGTAAAGGTTATCAGCTTTAGAGAATGCAGAGATAAGGAAGCAAGTATAAGAGTTTCTCAACAAGGGGTTTATACGACCAATCACATCACCATGTGGATCGCCAATCATACTGGTGAGAAAGAAAGATGATTCATGGAGAATGTGTATTGATTTTAGAGCACTAAATAAGATAGCGATTAAGAATAATTATCCTCTTCCCCGAATAGATGATTTGTTAGATTAATTGAAAGAAGCAATTTACTTTTCTAAGTTAGATTTAAGAAGTGGCTATCATCAGATTAGAGTCGTAGAAAAGGATGCCTAGAAGACTGGTTTCAAGACAAAGAAAGGACATTATGAATGGTTGGTTATGCCTTTTGGCTTAACTAATGCTCCTGCTACATTTATGCGAGTTATGAATGATGTATTTAGACCCTTTATTAATGGTTTTGTAATAGTTTATTTAGATGACATTGTTGTTTTTAGTAAGACGTGGGATGAACATGTAAAGCATGTGAAGGAGACTTTAGATGTTTTAAAAAGAGAAAATCTCTATGTAAAACTGTCGAAATGTGAATTTGGTAGAACCTCTTTAAATTATTTGGGTTATATTGTAGGGGGTGGTGAATTGAATATAGATCCCTCTAAGGTTGAAGTCATTGTGAATTGGCCTAAACCCAAATCTACTACAGAGGTTAGGAGTTTCTTAGGGGCAAAAAAATATTGGAGAGAGTTTATTGCTAGCTTCTCATTGATTGCAGCTCCCTTACATGCTTTAACAAGTTTAAAATAGGTGTTTCAGTGGGAGGCAAACAGCAGAACGTCTTCGACACCTTGAAAGAGAAAATTAGTACAACACCAGTACTAGCACTGTCAGATCTGCAACATCCATTTGAGATTGAAACAAATGTCAGTGATTATGCCATGGGAGCAGTGTTTATACAACATAGGAAACCCATATGTTATCATTATGAGACATTTACTTATGCAGTGGTTAATTATCCTACATATGATAAAGAGTTGTATGCATTAGTACAAAGTGTGAAAAAGTGGAAACATTACATAATGGGTAAAGAAACGATCATACATATAGATCATCAACCACTTCAATATTTGCACTCACAAACTAAATTGTAGCAATCAAGACATTATAGGTGGATGGGTTTTCTACAGCAATTTCATCTTGTCATCAGATATAAGAAAGGCATATACAATAAGGTTGCAGATACGTTATCAAGGACAATCATAAATGCACCTACTATATTTAAGCATAACTTAGTAATTCATGAAAGTTACATTGAACAATATGCTCAAGATGTAGATTTTAAAGATGTATATGCAACTTTAAGTCATGGGAAAAAGGTAGAAGAATTGGATTATTATGTAAAGGACCAATTCTTATATCATTTGGGAAAACTATGTATTCCACAAACTGAAAGAGTTAACATAATTCTAGAAGCACATACTTCTCTCATATCAGGTAATTTTAGTGTAAGTAAAACAGTTGCACAATTGCAAAGGCTCTTTTATTGGATAAGAATTCATGAGACAATTTCTAGATATATCAAAGGGTGTACTATGTGTGCTACAACCAAGCCCAGTAATAGAAAATTATGCTTGTAAACTCCACTCCAAATTCCTTCTCATCCTTGGGAAATTGTTTCCATGGATTTTGTTGGGGGATTGCCAAAGTCTAGGAAAGGTCATGATTATTTGTATGTAGTTGTGGACAGGTTTAGTAAAATGTGTATTTTGATACCGTGTAATAACCAGGTGATGTGGCCAGCAACAACCCCCATTTTTATTTAGTTTTAGTAATAAAGCTAAATAAGTGGTGACCCTTCTAAAAAATAAAAGACTAGCACTTATGTTTCCTTTTTGAATAAAACATGTTATCACAAACTTAGGAGAACACTCGCTAAACCCAAAAACTTAAATTTTATGATAAGTTCAGAATAGAATCATTCTCTCAACAATAAAACATCGCGCCGCAAAGGGTAATGGAGGACATCATATAAAAAATCTTTTGAAATTATGAAAACGCGATGCGAGATTGCATGCCTTAAAGACCCATCACGCATCGCAGATTTCATATGCCGTAAGTAGCACCTGAGATGAAATATCCCATTTCCGGGAAATGCTATAAGGCACCTCGAAAATCGCATCTCGTAGATGCATAAGGTAATAAATGATTGTTGATGAAACAGATTAGTGATATTGCGAAGAAAATCGCAAAATCGCTTTATCACAAATCTATAGGGCTCATCATTCAATAAAGCATTTCTCGTAATCCGATACCAAGTTATGGGCATTAATGTTAATTTAATGGTTAGTTTATGGTCATTTATGAGATAAGATTTAGATCTGATTGAAAGGTTGTTTCACGTAGGGTGATATATTTTATATGATTTTAGAGTTAAGAGCTTTCCCATCATCTTATCTCTTACCATTATTCTTTCCTCACTTATAAATTTGCAGGAGCGGTAAGTAGAATAATATACGCAACAGTGTTCAAAGCGTAATGGGAAAGAAGGGAAAAACTCTGGTTACTAAAGACAAAGGGATGACGCCCTTATACATAGACACCACCTGTAACAGAGATGCCAACATAACTACTTGGGAAGGCATGTACAGTCTGCTCGAAGAAGAAAATCCTAGAGTTATGGAGGTTGAAGCAATAGCAGACTCACGTAGGTTGTTTGAGGCATCAATCATTGAACTTGCATGTTCGTTCTTGCATCGGATAGCGGCAAGACCTAAGATTCTTCCCTACACAAACATGGTCAAGTGGGTACTGGACAGTGCCGATATATCAAACAGACAATTCAACTCTCGAAGCCAAGACCTCATTGGGTCATTCATTGCACAAGATTTGAGGCTTATGTATAATCTACTAGAGCTGCAGGAAACCGACAACAAATAGTTCGTGGAGAAGTTCGCCAAGGAAAACGAAGATTTGGCGGAGTGCACCAAGAACTAGTCAACAAGGGAAAAACCATTGAAAAAGGACAAACACGGTATGTATAGTACCAGATCCCTTTCTTCCCCATATTTCTTTGCTGCTACTATGCTCTGTAGACTATTTGGAATGCCCGGCGTCAACAAGTTTTCATCTGAGTGGCTACCTGTATTAGATGTAGCCACTAATGCCACTATTATGGATTAGGCTCAAATATTGTTTGATAATTTAGCTACAGCTATTTGGAACTACCAGTCCAAAAGAACTACTACTCAGAGAATTTATCCTCCTTTCTATTTAGCTACTTATGTTATGGATGCAATCTGTTATGTTTCCAAATTTCCTTTAATGGGTTGGAAGTGGACTACATAGAATCCCTTGCCCATTCACATGTATCATAAGGAATTGTGGGATTCCAAGTTTATTCCATATTTTTACAGAATTTGTCATGGAATCATGTTACCTCTGCACAGAATGTTGTATAGTAGGGATGCCCCAAGATTCTCCCCCGAAGCGGAAGTTGACATTCTCCTTGTTGCAAGATGATTTGGAGAAGTGATTTTCACCTATGTCAAAGTATTCAAAAGCATTTCTTCCCCTCATGTCCTACCCTTATATGTCCCTGATAAGTTATTGGTGCAAGAGATTTCTTACCAAACCTGTGGGGTGGGAGGTATGAGAAAAGAGCTGAAAGACAAGAAGAAGGCCATTTGGCCGCAATTTCCTGTGTCTTGTCGGGCCTTTCCACTGTTTGATTTAGGTCATGCATTCAAAGAAGTAGACAATATGCTGTGTCTATGACTGTTCAAGTTTCCAGGGAGATAATTCGACCACTATGATGCCATTAAGAATTTCACTACTGCTGTCAAGGTAAAAGTATTTTCCAAAGAAGATGATCTTTTTTATGATACCTTTCAACAGAAAAGCACATTGAAAGAAGTTTTTCATATGGTTCAAATTAATTTCCCCCCAGCTAAATTCCAAGAATCCAAATTTTACAGAGAAAGGAGACTAGCTAACATCCCTTTGGATAAGTTACGCTTAGAACCAATAAGGGAGCCTACTCCCAGTATCAGCTGAAGTGGAAGCTCAGGTACAAATAAGTCTAGATCTAAATCTGGGAAAGAATCACCAGAATGCTCTAAACAGTTAGAGAGTGACCATAATAAAAGTGAAGGGTCAGAGATACTGCCCAGTCAAAAGAGCACCCATAGAAACAGGACTTAACGACACCACAGGTAAAGCTTCCCCCTCCCATCATCCAGCCACCAAAGCAAGTGACAAATGAGATTGATAAAAAGTGGGAAACATTCAATGAATTGATTAATACTAAGGAGCAGAACACAAAGACACCCAAGAGTACCATGTAGATAGTGACTGATATGGTCATTAGAACAGTCAATAATGCTCTAGAAATGGAGCATATTCCCATTACCCCATCATTCGAAATCATGCTCAAGATAGAGTAGATTCCTCCTCTAGATGTATTTTATAGTCTGCAGCATAAGGCAGTGGTAAGAAGGCAAAGAAAGAAAAGGAAACTCGACAGTGTGTTCTCACCTGAGGTAGAGAAGCTAGATATCCTTTAGCAAGACCCTACCACTGACCCTACTAAAAATCTCACTAATTTATCTTAGATCGCAAGAGCCTATGCTTTTTCTACAATTGATAAAGCATCCGAGGTAAAACAATTATTGAAGGATAGAGAGGAACAAATACAAGTTTTGTAGCAACAGCTACAGCACGCCAATGCCAACCATGAAGCAGAGGAAAAGTTAGAAAAGTTACAACAAGATTTTCAACAAATGCAGCTGGGATACCGGAACAATTTGGCCGGAAAAGAAAATTAGTTGCAAGCTACGCTAGAGATGCATAGAGATGATCCCAAGCTTACAGAGTTTGTCATAGATGCCCTTGCCTTAAACGACAAAATCTTGCAACAGCAAGAGGCATTATGCCAAAGAATATCGCAATGGAGTTCCCATTGCGAGATGAGTGACAAAATTACCAAACAAGTCATGGAATTGCGACATGATTATGATTTAATTGACAAAAGAATTTCTGATTATTTGGGTTGGCAGGAATTGGAAGAAGGAAATAAAGCAGGCACGCTCATAATCAATGAAGCCCACAAAGAAATGCTCTTTCATAAGTGGGACACATAGATTAGAAAGGCAGAACAGACAACAGAAGAAGCAACTACAGTGGTAAACAATGTCATTGACTGTGTTAATGAAAACCTGCACAGAGCAAATCTCATATCAGAGACCGCTCCCGGATTTCATCCAAAGGCACAACAACTGCAGACAAGCTGGAGACAAAAAGCTAAGAAAGGGTAGAGTCCATCAAGAAGTTAACCAAGTTGAATTGGGATACTTACTTGCAGTACTTAGTTAAACCACACAGTCAATGCATGACTTTCAAATGCCTTACGAACTTTGCCGAGAAGATAGCGCCAACACTCGTCGATTCTGTTTTCGCAGGGCAACTAAAATCAGAGGTCAGCCAACCAATGCTCCTCAAGCCGATGTTGAATGCTTGCGACCACAGAGAATAGATACATAGATAGATTTTTCTAGATTCAGTTTTAGTTTTAGTTTTGATTTATTTTTGCCTTAGATGAGGATGGTCATTTAAACCTCCTCCTATATTTTTGTAATAAACTATTTTTAGTATTTAGGTAGTAGTATTTTAACCCCTCTCATGCATTTAGAGAAGGGTCCTGAAATTTGTCAAAAACATTTCCTCATAACATGCACTTTTTCACCCTTAGAGGAGGTTTTGATGAATGAATGGAAAAAGATTTATTGATATTTGTGTTTAATATCTGCTACTGAAATGCACTTTTGTACTCTTAGTAGATGTTGAATTAGGAAGAGATAAATCTATATTGCTGAAGTTCATGAGTAGAACTTGTTATCAATGGTACTTTTATCTCTTAATGATTTCTACTTATGTGTCAAAGTCATATTTTATGCTCAGTTATTTATATATGAAGGCTTGAATGTTTGAGTTATCATTTGGCACTTTTGTGCGGTGATACCTATTTTGTTTATGCTTAATATATGAATGAATTATTATGTGATATGCTTCTCACAATTGTTTTGGTTAACTTTTTATACGAAACAATTCATTTTTATCGAATTCTTTTCTTGTAGCAATTGAATGATCTTTATTACCAATTGTTGTTAGAAATTATTTTAGATCGCATAATTGAAAAGTTAAATCCCGAGTTAGTTTTAGGCTTAAATATTTATGTTCATTAGAATACAATTGCA
This sequence comes from Pinus taeda, assembly GCA_000404065.3. NCBI lineage: Eukaryota > Viridiplantae > Streptophyta > Pinopsida > Pinales > Pinaceae > Pinus > Pinus taeda. The sequence continues at coordinate 192,638 of APFE031045389.1, forward strand.
TGTTTAAATTAGACTTATATTAAAATCATTTTACTTAGAAATCTTTAGAAAACAGAAATATCAATTCTTATCAACACACACAAATTGGGAAACTGGTCCCATTATCCCCAGTTGGACCCATTATCCCAAACGAAAAAGGAGCTGCTTTCAAGGTCCGGACCAGGTGGGTATCCCCCTTGTTGTAGACACGATTTTCGGGGCTTCGACATATTTGGCTCTAGAAGGAGGGACCTGAACTATGAATGGCTAGTAAATCCAAATCTAAATACCATTCTGAGAGTAAATCACCCTCAACATCTCCCCCAACTTCTCCATTGCATTCCAAATCTTTAAATCCTAAGCGAGAAGTTGAGAAAAGAACAACCACTGCCACAAACCCAAACATTTCAAACAAATCTACTATCAAACCTCCTAATGTTGAATATTTGATTCATAAACTTCAAGGATTTTCCATATCACCGCAAAAGTCTGAAATATCTCAAGGTAGTGTGACTTCACAATACAATCATTCTCATCCTTTAACCATATTGCAGAGTGAAAAGTTTGGTATTGAACCGACTGAATTACCTCTACCTAAAAGGAAAAGAGCAAGGAAGTCACCTCAAGGGTCTAAAAGTGAGACTCTTTCATCATCAACATCCATTCCAACTTCCCCATTGCAAAGTCAACCATCCACCCCTCCACTTCAAATTGTTGTCCATCAGAGTACTGGAAATTTAACATGCTCATCCCTTCCACCAGGAACTTCGTTTGTGCTTTCCTCTGTTAGTAGTTCAACGATGGCCCAAACCCCATGGAATAACCCAAGGGCAGTCTCAATACCTGCGCCCTTGAGTCAAATACCAGCCCATCCTGAAAAATGGCTACCCAAGTTTAATCCTGAAGCAGGCATGCTAGCAGAAGAACACATAAACAACTTTATGTTGTTGATAAATTTAAATGGTGTTACTAATGAAGATGTTGTTATTTGGCTCTTTCCTTATACCTTACAAGGAGCAGCCGGATCCTAGTATTTTTCATTACCATCAAGATCCATCACTAGTTGGGACATTTTCCAAGAGCAATTCTTGACTAAGTTCGGCGATGATAGATCTACAACAACACTGATCAATGATCTATCAAATCTAAAGGCTGAATCAAGAGAACCTATCAAAGATTTTAACTCGCATTTCAACAAGCTTTTGAATAAAATTCCGACCGCTTCCAAGCCTAGCGAATAAGTTAGAAGCGAATGGTACATATCTGCTTTACCATCGAACATAGCTATATTTGTTGACAAGGCTACCAAGCCAACCTTAGTTGAAAACATAAAGGAAGCGATAGTGGTAGAGAAACGTATCTTAGCTTTAGAAAAGAAAAACACTGTCGATGAAAGAAAATCTAAGAAGGTTACTTTTAGAGATGATCCTAAGAAAAAGCAATCAAAATACCCATTTGATTTAGAAGGATTGCAGAAAGTCTTGAAAACCATGTCTAACAAAATGGTTGACATTAAGAGACAAGTAGCAGAGACTTCTTCTAAAAATCCCTAGGATCCTTATAGAAAAAATCCTTCAACTGATTCAAAGTCGCCCAATGCTATAACAAATGCATAATCAAAAGGAGAAGAAGAGGAAGTTTATAACAAGGAACCTACTAATGAATATGAAGTTGTAGAAGTACAAGGAACGTGGGACTTCATCCCTCCAGACGAAGAGGATCAAGGGGCATCACTAGTTAGTATTAGAAGTAGAAATCAACTCGATCCTCCACAACCTTGTCCTAAACTGAAGAGCGCAAGCTTGACATCCAAAGATAAAGTCGCAGGTAAGAAATCATCATCAAAAGTGACTCAAGCAAGCCCAGTCCAATCTGATCCATCAACTCCATCTAAAACACTAATTTTTTCTGATGAGATGGAGTATAATATCATTGAAGACATGTAGAAGACTAGGGCTAACATTACTTTTCATGAATTGAGCAAATTGAAACATCAATAGAAGCTACTATTGAAAGAGTTACATGCAATTCCTGTTGCACCTCTTCTTGCCGCTGTAATCTCGCAAGCTTCTCATGAGATGGGAATACCTCCAACTAATATGGCAAATAAAGTTGACCCAAATGATATTGCTTTAATTGGAGGTAGGTCAATACCCCATACTCCATTCCTTATTACTTACAAAATTTTCAATAAAAACTTTCATAATTGTTTAGTAGATTCAAGAGCTTCATCTAATATCTTACCTAAAATAATATGTGCAAAGTTAAACATCCAACCTCAAAAATCTGCAGTACGCATAGTTCAGCTGGATCGATCGCAGGTTGAAGTAATCGATGAACTAAATCAGGTTACCATAAGGCTGTCATCTAATCCAAAGGTATGTCAAGTCATTGATATTCTAGTTGCAGACATTCCCGAATTTTACGGTTTAATTCTTAGTAGGGATTGGTCTGAAAAGCTTCATGGATACTTTGCGACTGACTGGTCACATATGTGGCTCCCTTACAATGGTAAACCAAATCAGATAAAGGTTGAGCAAGAAAGTGTTAGAATATTGTATATATTACGGAGCAATGGAACACATAAAATATTGCAGAAATATAATCACAGAAAACGCAGAAAACAAGAGAGACATAGATATACGTGGTTCACCCAGTTTGGGCTACGTCCACCTCGAGCAGCCAGTCCTTCCTTTCTATTATCCAGCAAAATGAAGAGACACAACCTACAACAAATCCGCTGTAATATCCTCTATCTTCTCTCATAGTGTCACCTCTCTGTTTCTCGCTCACATAGAATACACATCTATCTCACAGCCTCAAATACAATGCCCTCATACAAAGAGAGGGGTTTCCTTCTAGGGCAAACCCTAAACTAAACATAAGTTTCTACGTCAGATCATCTGCCTAATGAACGGCCCAGATTGATAGAAATTACTATACTTTTACAAGGCAATTTTACAACTGTTTTTAGCTTCGGGGGCGCTGCCCCCGAAACCCCCCGCCAGGGGGGGGCTCCCAAAGGTAGAAGCCGCCCCCCCTGGAACCACCCTACAACGAATATTTTACGGGCGACATTGCTGCCCCCATTTTGAACTGGGGTCCAATGTGGTGGTAATTTTGAATATAGAAGATAATCAGGCTCCACACCCAACAGAAAGACACCAAAAATACATAGTAATGGAATTGGAAGGAGAAAATGAAACTGTAGCATACATCAACAATATAATTGGCAACTATTCTTTTGACTCTTTCCTAGGAAATTTTAATGCTCATACTTTGCCTTATTTATAACATTATGTTCTGTTTAGAAATATTTTTGGCGAAATCACATAATTGATCATTTGTCGACGCGTTTCGAACCAACTAATGTGGTTCATCGTCAGGACAAGTTGAAGATACAGATCCAGATCGGCGAGTTAAATAGTCTAAGCAGAGACTCCAACGGCTAGAAAGACTGTCTTTCTAGCCGTTGGAGTCTTTGCTTAGACCTATTTAACTCGCTGATCTGGATCTGTATCTTCAACTTGTCCTGACGATGAACCACACTAGTTGGTTCGAAACGCGTCGACAAATGATCAATTATGTGATTTCGCCAAAAATATTTCTAAACAAATTATGGATCACAGAAGTCTAAATTCTATGATTATGTTCTGTCTCAAGTAGAAAACTTTTCTCAAACAGATAGTTCTAAATGTGTTAATTTTATAGATAGTCCTGTAAATAAATCTTTATTTTGGAAATTATTTTTTGATGGTTCCAAGTCCAATGATGGAGCAGGAGTAGGATGTGTATTAGCTAGTCCAAAGGAAAATAAATCTATGCTAACATGTAGACTCGAGTTCGATTTCACAAACAATGTTGCAGAATATGAAGCGCTAGTCCAAGGAATGTATAAAGCAATAGGATTAGATATTAAATATCTACAAGTCTTCGGAGACTCTGAGATTGTTATTAAACATGTACGAAATACTATACATTGTCTATCAGGTCATTTAAAGCATTATCAATCTTTAGTACAAGATCTGACTAAACATTTTATAGCATTTAATATTTCACCTATTCCCAGACTCCAAAATGCTAGTGTTGACCTCTTGGCTAACATAGCCTCGAAGCTTATTCCCTCAAAAAACTATAGCCCAGATAGATTCTCAATCGAATTGATCTTTAGGCCCTCCATCCCTGATAATGTTACAAACTGGAGAATTTTCAATGATGATCCTGATATTGTAAGTTTCCTGACATCTGAAGGATCTTACACTAATCAAATAATTGATGAGGACCAACATGATAGGCAGTTACAACAAGAAAGCACTAATAATGTTATACCAAAATCTGTAGTCAAGTTAGAAGATCCATATGATTTGAAAGACCGACTTAAGAGATCTACCAATTCAAAAATTCAGATTTCAACTCTAAACTATGAATTAGTAAATCTAGGAATTGATACCAAGCCACAGAATGTCAACCTAGGTCTTGGCCTAGCCCCTGAAGAAAAAATAGCCTTTGTTCATCTTCTGAAACAATACAAAAGTGTCTTTTCCTGGAACTACGATGACCTTAAGACTTATGACACTTCAATCATCCAGCATACTATCCCAATGATCGCTGATGAAAAACTTGTTAAGCAAAAGTTGAGGAAGATCCATCCTAATCTGGAAAGTCAAATTAAGTCTAAGCTCAATAAATTATTGAAATCCAAAATTATTTTTCCCATTCGACATTCTAGATGGGTTTCCAACTTGGTTCCTATCAGAAAGAAAAATGGAGATATTAAAATTTGTATTGAATTTCAAAATCTTAACAAAGCCCACCAAGAGGATAATTTTCCCCTGCCTCCTATGGAACAAATATTGCAAGAAGTTGCAGGATCAGAATTAATGTCCTTTTTGGATGGTTTCTCCAACTACAACCAGGGTTTGGTCCATCCTAACGATCAACTAAAAACCACATTTAGAACCAAATGGGGTACTTATGCATATCAAAAGATGCCTTTTGGTCTGATCAACGTCAGCGCCACATTTCAAAGGGACATGAATATCGCATTTAAGGGATTAAACAAATCAATGGTGATTTACTTGGATGACATAACAGTATATTCTAAAAACCGCGGTAATCAACTCAGCAACTGAAAGAAGATCTTCCAACGTTGCCAAAGGTATGGGATTTCACTTAATCCAAAAAAGTTATTTTTTTCATTAAGTGAAGGAAAATTTCTTGGATTTATAGTGTCAAAATTTGGAATCCATATTGATCCCGATAGAATTAAGGAGATTTCTGAAATATCCTTGGCTCATAATAAGAAAGCCATGCAATCCTTCCATGGCCAGATTAATTTTGTCAAAAGATTTGTTCCAGACTTCTCAAGGATTGTGTCACCATTACAAGTAATGATAAAGAATAATTCACTCTTCAAATGGGGCCAAGAGGAATATGAAGCATTCAATCTGATCAAGCAAGTGATTATTAATGCCCCATGCTTAGCGACTCCAAATTTTTCTTATCCTTTTATTTGTATACATTTGCCTTTGATAAATCATATGCTGCGATACTTACTCAAGCCAATCAAGATAAGACGGAAGCCCCAATTGCCTTTTTTAGTTCAAATCTACAAGGGGTTGAATTAAATTATTCTAACATTGAGAAACAGGCTTATGTTGTTTTCAAAGTGATCAAATATTTTAGATCCTTTCTTCTTAGAACCCATACAAATATCATAGTGGTAAGGAATCTCTTAGTACAAAAAGATGTGGGTGAAAAGACAACAAATTGGGTCACTGCCTTACAAGAATACGATGCTGAGATCAAGCCATCAAATATTGTAAAAGGTCAAGGATTTTGCAAGATGTTGGCTGGAGCATCGCTTATTTCTGAAATATCATCTCCAAATCAAGAGGTACAAATATATGAGGTAAGCCTAAACGATATTGAATCAAGATATGTTGATATCATATTTTATCTGAAGAATGGATATGCTCCTTCAAATCTGGATTATACAATGAAAAGAACTCTAAGATTGAAGGCTAAGTTGTATCAACTCGTAAATGATGTACTTTTTAGGATGAATTATGATTCTGTTTTCCTTCGATGTCTTGAGAAATCTGAAGCTCAAAAGGTGTTGCAGGAACTCCATGATGGACCAGCAGGTGGAAATTATGCGGGGGATGTTACAGCACATAAAATTTTGCGTGCATGATACTATTGGCCTACAATATTTAAAGATGTGCATAGCTATGTAAGGAAATGTCAAATTTGTCAAACTGCTGCCGAGAGACAAAAGAAACCATCATTGCCTTTACAACCAGTCAATATCAATCAACCTTTTGATCAATGGGGATTGGATATAATAGGTAAGATCGTTCCTCACTCTTCTAAACAGCATAGGTATATCCTTATAGCTACAGATTATTTTACTAAATGGGTAGAATTAGTTCCTCTCAAGACAACTAATGCTAAACACATCATTGATTTCATAGATCAGTTCATAATCACCAAGTTTGGTTTACCCTCTGCTTTAATGTTTGATAATGCATCATATTTTTCTGGCAATGCTATGACTGAATTTGCACTTAAAAGAGGTTTTAAGCTTAAATATTCTGCCAATTATTACCCATAAGGGAATGGGTTGGCTGAATCAACAAATAAAAAATTAATCAGAATCATTAAGCGAACCGTTGATCAAAATCATAAAAATTGGCACAAATATTTAATGAATGCTCTGTGGGAAGACCGAATAACATAGAAAGCCTCCATTTGCACTTCTCCCTTTAACTTAGTTTACGGGAAAGAAGTATTTCTCCCAACTCATCTAGCAATTCCTTCTTTGGCCTTAGTTCAATTTATTGATGAAACACCAGCTTCATCTTTACAACTAAGACAACTGTATATTCTTAAGATAGAAGAGCAACGAGAACAGGCTCAAATCACACATGCTCATCATCAGGCATTAGTAAAGGCTTCCTTTGATTCAAGCATGGTATCTAGGAAAGATTTTCAAATTGGACATTTAGTTCTAAAATGGGATAAGGCCCCCGAAGAAAAAGGCAAACATTTGAAATTTCAATGAATGTGGCTTGGCCCATTCCAAATTGTTGAAATCATAGGTCCATCCACTTTCATGTTGCAAGATTTAGCAGGGAAAAGAGAATATTTACTTATTAATGGGAAAATTCTCAAAAAATACTTTCCATAGAAGATGACCTCTTCTATTTTTGTAAACTATTGTTTATAGCTTTATTTTGATAATAATACAGGTTGTAAATGGTTAAAGTTTTGGAATTCACGAAAAATATTAGTTTTTCTCTTAAATTTTTCTTTTTTGCTTATATAAATAGAACTGATTTGGAAAATCGATCCTTATTATTGAAAGATACAGTAAAAAGCTATAGGCTTGAAAATGTTACTAGTTTCAGCCTTACGAATTTTGATGAAAAACAACCTTAAGTCAAAATTTGTTTTATATCAGTCAATGAAAAGCATCAATAACAAAACGAAGGACCTCTGTAGAAAAGTTGTTTCCAAAAACTCTATAATTGTCATCCATAGCTATTCTTAAGGAACCAATGAATTACTCCTCCCCACCTAGGGAATCACGAGTTTCAAGGAGTAATCCAATGATACACTATAAACTTAAAGAATAAGAGGTCTCATCACAAGCCGACATATCATGATCATAGATATTATGACTTGCTGACATTGTCAAACTACATACCAAAACAGGGCAATGACTCAAGATTGTTGCAATCAAAAGACAAGGGGTCTCATCATGAGCCAGTTTGTTCAACAAAATTATAAATCAAGTGAATGGCACTTATTGAGATTGCAACAAGATGATGGAGCTTAGTGAAAAGAGTCGCCTTCACTAAGTGGGCCCACAGGCAAATTATGGCGCAAAGTCTATTTTTAGACTATGTCTATTTTTAGACATATGGATCATGTCTATGAGTTGCAGTATGCTGTTTATGGATGATTGGTCAAGTTGGCAAAAATAGATGGACTTCTATTTTTAGACAATAGTGGTGACACTGTCAAGTCTAATTATAGAGCAGTCAAATATTATTAGCTTATAATAATATTTAGACTATAAACTTTATCTTATTCTCTTGGAGCACTTCAGTTTGAGCTACAGATGTGGCACATGCAGCTGTCAGAAGGAAATACATTTTCTTTGTGGGTCAGTTGAGTTTTTGCATGCATGACTTCAGTTAGAACTCAATCAGTTGAGTTTGGTGGAGTTGATGGAGTTGTGTTCAGTTTGACTTTATTAAACTAGTTGTAATTAGTCTAACTGCAAATAGAATAATGATGAGTTGTTAAAATAATTATTAACTCATAATGCAGCTAAATAATACATCGGTTAACTCAGTTGCATGTCAGTGCATGTACAGTTCAATAGGGACAGGTGTTAGAGGATCAGATTGCTATTAGTTGTGACTATAGTTGTGCATGAGGATTTGCACAATCAATGGGATTGAGTTATGCCAATGAGAATTGGCCAATACCAAGTGATTATAGCCTCTGCTTACGTGATTCCTAGTGTGAGTGATTCTTTTGAGGTAAATATGAGTTTGGTTTAACCATTCTCATACATTCTTGAGTAGTATTGAGCAGTGGAGGCAGGCAAGCAGTGGAAGAGATTTGGAGATCAGATCTGAGCTGTATTGTGTGTAACAGAGGTGGAGATACTTGTGAGAAGTATTATGCTGTGTAATGTTACATGACTCAATCATTAATATACAGATAGTTGGGGTTTTTAGCGAGATGCTTTCCCCGGGATACATACTGTGTTAATGTGTGAATGCTCTTGATGTTTTATTGTTATTGATGCTGCTATATTGATGATCAACGTAGAGGAGCTTATGTATTGTGTATTTTTTCCACAATAGTACATGATCAGGATAATCTCCATTGAATATGTGTTAAATTATTCAAAATTTCTACACGGTCAACATGTCAAATACAATGAAGTTGCTAGTCTTCAAGGGCTTAGGAAGTGAGGATCCGGATCAATTTTGGTTTGTTGCGAAGGTTGTGTGGACAACACAACAAATTACAGATGATAATATAAAGAAGTCACAGTTGGTTACCACTTTATAGGATCGTGCATTAACATGGTACGTTAAGTAATACACTGATAATCAGTTGGTGTCATTAGTAGATACTGAGACCGCTTTGAAAAAAGAATTCAGTAAGCCTAAGTCTGCCTCACAATTGATAATTGAATTTAAAGAAATCATGATGAGGCCCAGTGAAATTCCATGGGAGCTAGATCAAAGACTAAAGTGCGGGATTCACGAAGCTAATATGAATATCGTAGGTAATCAGCACCACGATTGGTTTATAGTCATGCTCTTGCCCCACCTAAGGATTGCTTTATCGCAACAAAGGATAGGAACTCAGGCAGAAGCTCTTTAAATCGCAATGAGATTTCATGAGACACCTATTCAAGACGCGTCTTTAGGAATCCAACAAAATCAATTATAGTTGAAAAAACTTTGTTTGGAATTTTAGAGCTTGAAAAAAGAAAAAGAGACCAGGACAGAGGTGCATGAAGAAGTATAGTGCATCAAGTGTAAGAGTAAGGGGCATGATAAGGATCATTGCCCTATCTTCGTGAACTATATTACAGGGGGGTGCGATGCCCCTAAGGTAGGAAGCTCCAACAAAACCAAGTATGGGGCCTGTGCTGTGGTGCGCTATTTGTCAAGTGGTCAAAAAACATTTCACAAATAATTTTCATTTGCTGCAAAGGTTTATACAGACACCACAACAATTGTTCTGCGATTTCTACAAATCGGTGGGCCACGATGAGCACCACTGTCAAAGCTATGAATTAATGATGGAGAGGATTCCTATGTACTGAATGCAAGCATAAACTCGACCTTCAGATCAGGGAACTGGGGGAGCGTATGGAGGATATCAGGGATTCAGACGAGGCTGAGGAGGAGGAGGACCTGGTAGGGGTCATGGGTAGATCATTTTCTACAATTGCGGAACATCAGGACACTACACATGGGAGTGTACGAATCAGGCACGCCCATCATGTCAATATTGTACTCAGCTTGACCACACAATCAAAGAATGTCCTATGTTGATGGCTAAGATGTAGGAGAAGAAGGCATAGCCTCAACATCCAACCCAGAACTTACATATGATGAGGGTCGAGCCTTGTGAAGAGGACCAAAATGTGAATATCATGATGCAAAGCGGGATCATGACTAGTGATGATAAGGGAAAATAACTTGAAGAAGGTGGATGGGTCTGCAAGGCCCCAGAAAAGGAGACTGGTTTCAATCTAGAGTGCGTGAAGGAAGCATTCATGGAAGCAAAGAAAGGCTTTACCGAGGCCTCTACCTTAGGAAGTCAAAACAACCTTCCAGACACCAATGCCCCTACAAAGGTTGACCCCTATGTGCTTATCACCTTCTTGGAGACTTGTATGAAACTATTGTACGATAGCAAGGCTGTGAAAGGACTATAGGAGTTTATAAACAAGTGTGTCAGTAAAGATAATTCTCCTGTGGACCCTGCGTATTCAGAAAGATTGGTAAGCATAAGGCGAGAACAAGGTGCGAGATGAGGTTTACCGTACAAATAGGACGCTATGAGATGGACCAAGTTATTTTCAATTTGGGGTCTAACGCGAACGTATTTCCTAAAAAAACCTGGGAGAGAATGGGGAGACAAGCATTGTAGTGGTCTCCGATTCAATTGAGGATGGCAAACCAGCAGAATATTATCCCTATGGGACGATTGCAGGGAGTTACCGTAGATATAAAAGGTGTGAGCATGCTAGCTAATTTTGAAGTGATAGAAATTATTGATGACAACAATCCATACCTCACGCTCCTTGGAATAGATTGGGTTATTGATATGAATGGGATCATCAACTTGAAGAAGTAGACGATGTCATTTGAAATAAAATTGCTCCGCATTGTAGTACCATTGGACCCTGTAGAAGGACCGTGCTATACCGAACTAGTCTGCTACTATGAGGAAAGTGATAATGATTTGGATCAAATCTACAAAATTATGGTGCAAGACCAAGATTCAGTTAACCCAGCGGATAATGGATGGATTGCATGGGACCATGAATGTTCCTATACCTTAGATTTAGATGAAGAGTTGCAACATTAGAAAAATAGGTTGCACAGAGTATCCACACTGCGCTGCAACATGATGACCAAATTGTTACACTGTGTGTCATCACAGGTAAGAAATTTAGCATATTACAATGGTTTAACTGACGTAGATAAATTTTTGGATGCTTTTGAAATAGAATTTCAAGAGGATCACTGCTTTCAGGCATTGGATTTAGCACTGCATGCTATGCCTGCTCAGTGGCGGGGTACGCACAAAGACAACTTTAATGCATGGCGCAATTACAGGAGGATGATGAGGATGCAATTTGGTCATCCTAAATTATGATTAACTGAGAAATATCATGGGAGGAATGATCCGCAAGATCATTTGGAAAAATGGACTAAAGTGTATGGAATGGAGTCGCAACTAGAATGGGTGCATTTATTCTGTCAGACTATGGATATAAACCCTATAAATTGGTATTTGGAAACAGAGCTCCACCACAGCATCACAGACTGGGATATCTTAAGATAAGGATTCTTGATGACCTTTAGCTTTGAAGATAGGTTTGAAATCATTGATGAGGCATTGCAAGAGGTTAAGGCAATGATCTTCCAAATTTTGTAGGATCCTTTGGAATTGGTTCAACCAGAATGGAGCACCCAGCTATGCCATGGGCTAGAATGCTATAACATGACTGCTGGAGGGGAGGATGAGAATCCACGGAATATAAATATCCTAGAAACAAAAGGTCGTTGTGAGATCAAAGTTTTAAAAATAGAGAACCCGAATATCACTGCACCGCTAAAGACTAGGTAGATAGACATTGGTACTAAAGAAAAGCCTAAAGTCACGAAGATCAAAGATTATTGGGATGATGCCATAATGGATAAGGTTGTTGAGTTACTCTACGAGTACTATGATATTTTTCCTACCCAATTTTTGGAATTGAAAGGCATCATAGATGACTTGGGTGTGATGAAAATAACCTTGAAACCAGACGTGAAGCTCGTTAAGAAGAGGCCATATCGCCTTAATCCCAAATCCAAGGAAAAGGTCTGCTTGGAATTGGACAAGATGCTTGAGGCAAGTATTATTGAACCAGTGGATGAATTTGATTGGGTGAGCCCAATGGTAGTTCAGTAAAAGAAGCAGAAGGTAGAGATAAGGATTTTCTTAGATCTAAGAAAGCTTAATGATGCCCGCGTCCATGATCCTTTCCTGACGCTTTTTACTGATGAGGTACTAGACAGTGTTGGAGGGTAGGAGGCCTACTCATTCACTGATGGGTTCTCTAGATACCATCAGATTAATGTCGCGCCAGAAGACATGAGCAAAGCAACCTTCGTAGTAGAATGGGGTTGTTTTCAGTATACGATGATTCCCTTTAGACTCAAGAATGCACCGGCGATATTCTCTCGCATATTCATCGTAGCATTCAAAGAGTTTATTCACAAATTCTTGGAGGTATATTTTGATGACTTGACAGTGTTTTGGCTAGTAAAGCACCATGTAGCCAGTCTACACTTAATGTTGGATATGTGTCGAGCATTGAACCTGAAGAAGTGCTTGTTTTGTGTCCTCTTTGGGATTTTGCTAGGTCATGTGGTATGCAAGCAAGGACTAATGGTGGACCCTACCAAGATCATAGTAATAATGAATTTGGAAGCCCTGAGGAGTGTCAAACAGTTGTGCACAATGCTGGTCCATACTGGATATTATCGAAAGTTCATCAAAGCTTATTCTTAGATTACCGCACCCATGGACAAGTTACTAAAGAAGGACACTACATTCTGTTGGGATGAAGAATGTCAGCGCGGTCTGGATGTCTTGAAGGAAAAGATGGTCACTCTGTTAATTTGGTCTTCCCAGTTTGGAAGAAGGAATTCCATGTGCATATTGATGCCTTGTGTATTTCATTGGGAGAAATGTTGACATAGGTTGGCGAAGGAGAGATGGATCACCCTATATCTTTTGCAAGCAAGAAATTATCAAAGGCTAAGAAGAACTACTCAATGATAGAGCACAATGGATTGGCTATGGTATATGCACTCCAAAAATTTTGACACTATCTATTGGGTGGCCATTTCAAGATGTACACAGACCACTCTACCTTGAAGTACCCAGTCAATAAGCATGTGTTAGGGGGGGAGATATGAAAATGGTTGTTTTTGTTTCAAGAATATGAATTTGAGGTAATTGTCAAGCCAAGAAGGTTGAATGCAGGACCTGACCATTTCTCGCAAATTGAAACAAGGGAGGAGCCTACTAATTTGTAGGAAGGGTTGCCCAACGTGCAGTTCTTCGTGGTGTGCATAGCAGACAAACACTTTGAAAATATTATCCACTTTTTGACCAGAGGGACAGCTCTAAAATGCTACACCTGTCAGCAGAAGAAAGAATTGGTAGTACGCATGACTGATTTATCAGTAATTTTCTGAAATTTATACAAGATGGCTTTAGACGAGATACTCTGACGATATGTGCCTGATTTTGAAAGAAACAACATCCTTGTGGATGCTCATGGAGGGGTTGTAGGAGGAAATTATGCATGAAAGGAAACAGTGCAGAAGATTCTATGTGTTAGGTTATGGTGACCTACATTACACAAGGATACCAAAGCATATTGTAGGGTGTATGATGCATGTCAAAGAATGGGAAAGCCATCATGAAGGGATGAGCTGCCTCTGAATCCTCAGGTGTCATTACAACCATTTGAGAAATGGGCTATTGACTTTGTAGGACCAATTCATCCCCCAGGTAAGAAAACAGGTGCATGTTATATCATCACCGCGACGGAATACCTGACCAGATGAGTGGAGGCATAGCCTGTGAAGGATTTTACAGGGGCTACAGCCACTAAATTTGTGTTTCAAGTACGTGCTAACCAATTTTGGGTGCCTGAAAGTGCTAATGAGTGATCGCATTACGCACTTCCTCAATGAAACAATCATCACCCTAACAGAAGAATTCCAGGTTTATCATTAGAAGAGTACACCATATCATCCTTAGGCTAATGGAATAGTGGAGGCCTTCAATAATATATTGGAGAATGTGCTGACAAAGATTTCCAACATGCAATGGAATGATTGAGACGTGCGTGTGTCGGCAGTATTATGGGCATGCAGGACTACTTGCAAAAAGCTATTAGACCAAGCACCTTTCCAGTTGATATATGGCATAGAAGTTGTGATGCCTATGGAATTTATTGTGCCTAGTCTATGCATAACAGCCTTCATAAGGATGGCAGACCACGAAGCCTTAGAAGAATGGCTTGCATAGTTGATGGAGCTTGAAGAGGATAGATTCTTGGTTGGATTTCATTAGCAATTACAAAAGGAACATGAAAAGGCACGTCACAATCAACACATCAAGCTGCGCACGTTCAAGGTAAATGACTTGGTTTTATTATATGATAGTAATTTCACTAAATTTCCAGGAAAGTTTCAGATGCACTGGTTGGCTCCATATGTCATCAAAGAAATCACAGATGGGGGCATGGTTCAGCTTGCAAAGCTAAATGGAGAAACTTTCTCGAGAAAATTAAATGGAAGTCAATTGAAGCCCTATGCACGAGATCTGTCTCAATGACTACATGACAGTAGCACATTCTTAGTGCTCTAGGAAAATACAAGGGAGTTCGAGACTATAAACTACACTGCCCAGTTTTCGAGGCTACGTGACATAGGGGCTGCACAAAAAGGGTGATGTCACAACACCAGAAGCGATGCAAAGGGCAATGTGCTATTGAGGGAGATATGACGCAGCACAGCGAGAAAATGACTGTTAGGGTCACTGTTCACAATTTCACAGACAGGAGACAGTTAAGAGGAGCAAGGGGTAGAATTTAAGGCTAAAATCTTTGGATATCCGCTGCCAATTCAACATTATGTATGGATTTTGGGGGAAACTATCGATTTTGAATTCAAAATGTCCAGTAAATTATGTGTGGTTGTCCTGTAGAGAACACTTTGCATCCTGAGACTTTTTGCACTGTGTTGTCTGTCACTTATGAATCACAAATTTTTTGAGGATTTGGTCCCAATCTCTGTGTTTGATAATCTACCTAAGGAAACCCAAAATTTATTCGCATCAGTATGTTAGGACTAAGAGAGACTGCAAGCATCGGAGCAGTTGTTGCCTTTGAAGGAATGGCTCCAGAAGTTGTGAGCATGGAGGCTCTGGCTCCTGTGCCTACGGCACCAAGGTCGCCTAGTTTGAAGCCTACACCAGTGTGCAAGACCCGTAAACCGAATAAAGACAATCAGAAACGGCTGGTGCCAGTGCATGAGTCGCCTAGAAATAACTCTACTACTGAGGCACAAAAGAAGGACAAGTAGACTGAGAAGGTTGTATACTTGGAGACCAAAGAGGGCATGGAAGATATAGATGTTGAGGGTGTAGAGCCCATCTCCAAGTTGTCGGAGTATATCCCTCTACGCAAAGGAAAGGTGAAGGTCACCAAGGACCCAGACGTGGAGAAATTCGACATTCACACACCCCTGTTGCTAGAAAATATAATCTTTGGAGGTCCGCTCCTGGTGAGGGTTCCCCTTTTAAAGATGGAGGACTCAAACTTGGCTAACCATGAGAGTTTCCCCCACCTCGCGACGAAGAATTACATAAAATGGGTGTATTACAAAGAATCGAGTGTCGCTACGTTGGAGCCAATTGAGTGGATTCACGGAGTAAATTAATCGAGGTTGTTGAACCTACTATGGGTGACTTGTTATCACCGCTCCAACATCAATACCACCTACATAAGGTAGCTACTAACTCTGGTGCATGATGGGTGTTTATGACTTGGTGCACCTATCCCCATCATAGACATTCTTATCCACTGAATCACGCTTTTGCCAACAAGAGGCTTAAATCTAGCCAATGAGTTTGGTGAAAAGACAAGTGAGCAGGACTTGGCAAAGAAGATGAAGAATAAATTTGACCTAGTCAAGAAGCCACGCAAGTACTCCATAACATCCATCATCGACCCCGCGGTGAAAATTTCCATGCAAATACTAGCTAGCAAGGTCATGAGGAAGTGTTGCACGAATGAGGCTCTGGTGCCTATGATCTTGTTAGCTACATAGTGCATGGAGGGCGTGCAAATTAACTAGTCATGCTATCTATGTAGTCATTTCCTTGCGAATTGTCGCGAGGCTCAAGAGCAGAGAAATACCTTCTAGTATGCATGGTTGTTGATCTCTATTAT
>APFE031045402.1:0-13094 GCA_000404065.3 Pinus taeda
TTGTGCAAAGATACCATTTCATCAACCATGGCCTCTTTCCAGAGTTTTCCATCCTCTAAATCTACTGCTTCTTTCACAGTTCTGGGATCATCATCAATAATAGATAAAGAAAAATTTGAACAAAGAGCAGATGGAATATACCTTTATGGCTTCCTTCTTTCTCAAACTAATCTTCTAACACCTGGAGTTTGTGGCTCTTCATCCTTTGATTCCTCCTATGTTGTAGAGTCTAATTCTTACTCCTTTAGCTCAAACTCTATCTTCTCAGGATCCTTTGATGGGACTTCATGTTTAATAACATCTTTCACCTCTTTGAACACCACATCTCAGTTGTACACAACCTTCCTTGTTATTAGGTTCCAAAGCTTATAACCCTTTAAACCATCCTTATACCCAATAAAGATGCACTTTTCAGATTTACTACCCAACTTGGTTCTTTTCTCCTTTGGAACATGTGCATATGCATCACATTTAAATATCCTCAGATGTGAAAGAGAGGGTTTCTTACCAGTCCATACCTCTTGTGGAGTCTTATCCTCCAACGCTGATGAAGGTGATCTGTTGACTAGGTAACATGTTGTCTCCACCGCCTCTACCTAGAATTCTTTTCCTAACTCGTCACCACTGAGCATGCTTCTTGCCCTTTCCATCACCATCTTTTTCATTCTTTCTGCACCTCCATTTTGTTTAGGTATATATGGAGTAGTCTTCTGTCATGATATACCACATGTTTTATAGAATTCTTCAAATTTCTTACTACAAAACTCTCCATCGTTATATGTCGTCAACACCTTTATCTTCTTCTCTGCCTGGTTTTCTACCAGAGCCTTAAATTCTTTAAACCTATGAAAGACTTTAGATTTATTCTTAAGGAAATATATCCATGTATTCCATGAGAATTCATCTATAAATTATACATAGTACACAGACTTACCTAGTGATGGAACCTTCACAGGTCCAAACACATCATTGTGCATAATCTCTAATATATGTTTCGCACTCTTATCACCAGAGTGGAAACTCACCCGATTTTGCTTCCCATATACACAATTTTCACATAAATCAAAATCCAGAGAGCTATTACTCATACCTTCTACCATACCTTTACCATGAAGTACTCGAAGGCCCTTCTCTCCAATATTTTAAAGCCTTTGATACCACAACATGGTCTTTTCTCCAGAGACCACTAGATTTTCTACTCCACTTTCAGGAACCACAGTTGCACCCATCAATAGTGCTACCATGGAGTTTGTACAGAGTTACAATCCGAACTCCCCACATCAATACCAGTGCTCCTTGAACCATCATGCAGGTATCCTTCTCTAACACTATTTTTACACCTACATCATCTTGCTTACTTACAGAAATCAGATTTATGTCCAATGCACGAATATGTAGAACACTCGGAAGTGTTCTAACCCTTCCACCTTGCAACTTCAACTTTACTTTTCCGTAACCAACAATTCTAGCCTTCCTGTCATCCCCCAAGAAGACATCACCACCATCATATTTCTCATACTCACAGAACCACTCTCTATGGGGAGTGAAGTGAAAGGATGCACCTGAGTCAATCAACCATGCCTCATAATCTACATGTGTACTTAAAGAAGCCAAGTACACATCCCCACCTTCATCTGAGGTGGTTTTCACCTCTGCAGAAGGAGCATCATCAGATCCCTTTCCTTTGTCAGGAGATTTAGATTACAATCGCTTTTGCAGTGCCCTTCCTTTTCACATTTCCAGCAAACCACCTATACAAGTTTTCCTGGAGATTTAGATCTCCCACTCGATGACTTATTTTTGGTTCTGTTCTGGTACCATCCTCGTACAAACAAGGCATCACCATTTTGGTTCTCCATATTTTTGTGTCTCATCTCCTTCGTCAGCAAGGATGAGACTATTTCATCAAATTGCAAGGTAGTTGCATTACTACCTGTTGCAATAACCAGACTATCCCATGAATCTGGTAGAGAACACAACAAATTGATGCACTTATATTCATCTAAAATTTTAATATGAACAGATAATAACTGACTTACCACAGTATTAAATGCGTTCATATGCTTTGTCATTGAGTCTCCATCTTTCATCCTTAGGTTATACAACGTTTTCCATAGGAACAGTTTATTCACCAGAGACTTAGATTGGTACAAAGTCCCTAACTTGTCCCACAAAGCCTTAGCCGTAGCTTTCCTCGATACATTCAACAATACTGAATTTGAGACACACAATTGTATTGTGTGCTTTGCTTTCCGATCCAACTTCTTCCATTCTTCATCGGACACTCCCGTTGGTTTAGTACCCAGATCTACCACGATCCACTAATCTTTATCCACCAAAAACTCCTCCATCTTGAGTTTCCACAACTCAAAACTATGACCATTAAATTTCTTGATCTCTATCTTTCCACTGCTCGCCATCTTCTTTCACCACCAGAATCGATCTTGCAGATCTCCCACTGAACAGGGCCTACCACAAGCCCGAGTGAAACCCCTTAGCGACAAATGCATCCTCTTTAAGCCAAAATAGCTCTGATACCAAATGTATGTTTTAACCCCGTATAGAAATTACCTGCATACGAATTCTAAAACACATAAAATAAACAATGGAAGATCATAACACATAAAACACATATACACATAGATTTTCTCTTGGATCCTAAAATCGGGATTACCAACTTGATTTTTCATTATGTTCCTTTCAATGTTACAATACATATTTATACATGTCGAAGTATCCAATACCATGGATTGAAAACCATCGCGTCCAAAACCATGGACCGAAAACCATCGCATCCAAAACCATGTGTGAAAACCATGCACAAAACCATAGATAGGTCCGCCCAACCTAATATAGGGTCCAAAAAAATTTCCCCGGGGCACTACCCCAGACCTTGTAAAGGGGGGCTACCCTCCCCCCTCAAACCCCCCACTGCACAATCGGCGCAACAAAGAGGGGGTGAAAATCCCCCGGTTAACTATGTAGGTTAGTTGTGGAAAGAATATAACACATCCCAACAATATTTTCTTCAATAAATTTAATAACTACAGCGTCAGTTGCTTTCCTAACTGGAGTTTCCTCTACCCATCTAGTAAAGTAATATGTGACAGTTAATATCCATTTATGTTGGTTGCTTGATGCTAGATGAATTTCTCCAATGAAATCCAATGCCCACTGTAATAAAGGTGCTTGAACTAGTACTAGAACTAGAGGATGTGTTTCTAATCTTTGCTTTCTAGCAAACGTTTGACATTGAGTACAACTTCTAACCTTTTCTCCTACTTGTGCTCAAAATTTTATATGTTGTAGCTCTCCAAGAATAATGTCCTCCACAAATACCTGCATGAAATTAATCAATAATTCTTTCTGTCTCGGTTTTTGTCAAGTAAAGCAAAATGATATTAAGTGGATCTTTCTAAAACAAATTTTCATTGATGATATAATATTTTATGGCCTTCAACTTTAGTGTCTTTCATTGATTCTTTGTAAATTCAGATGGACACTCAAAATCTCTAAGAAAATGTACAATATCAGTGTACCATTCAGATAACAATAATTTCTCATCAATATGAATAATATTTGCTTGAATTGAATATGAAGGTTCCTATGGATTCTTCTCTGTTGAAGTTTGAGAAGGTTCTCATGGATTCTTCTCTACTGAAGTTTGAGAAGGTTCTTGTGGATTCTTCTCTGCTAAAGTTTCCAACATATAATTTATCCCCAAAAAATTACAATTTGACTCAGCTAAGAGTTTAGCAAAACCTTGACCTTTCACCAACTTTGTATTTTTGATAATGAGATAAAATTCTAATATCTTAGTAATCCATCTTCCTCTTCTTACGTTGGTATTAGGTTGAGTTAATATAATTTTAACAACACTATTGGGAACATAGGCAATAATGGAAGAATGAAGTATATAGACTCTAAAATCTTTTAAGGCTTGAACTAAGGAATAAGCATGTTTTTCAATAATACCATATTTGAGTTCATCATATCTCATAACTTTACTGAAAAAGGCAATAGGTTGGTCATCTCCATTCTCATTCTTTTGTAAAAGAACAACAACTAAGGTGGTTTTAGAGGAAAAGGGAAAAATGCTAAATGGTTCATAATATTTTGGGCTAGCAAATGTTGTAGCTTCAGAAATAGCTTTTTTAATCTGGTTAAAGTAAAATCTTTCTAAAGTTTTCCATTTGACTCCATGATCTTTCCTCAACATATCGGTGATATCCTTAACTATTTTAGGATAATACCTTGGTAATGAAAGTGCTTGGATGAATGAAATTATTATGGATTAATGACCACTCCTTCCTTAGAAATAATATGGCCAAGCAATTTCCCTTCTTTGATTGCGGATAGGGACTTTTTAGGATTGAGTGATATCCAAAACTTCCTACACCTGTCAAAAAATTTCCTCAAGTGTTTTAAATGCTTTTTATCATAATTATAGATCATCAAGATAAATGAAAACAAATTTATTTGTCTTACCCACAAATGCTAAATCCATAGCTCTTTGAAAGGTAGCTCCAGCATTGGTTAATCTGAAAGGCATCCTTGCATATATAAATGTACCCTAAGGAGTTGTGAATGATGTATTTTCTCTATCTTTTGGACTCACCATGATCTATACGTATCAAGAAAAACCATCTAACATAGAAATTATATTAGCACCTAAAATGTTTTGAAGAAATTGGTCCATCTTGGGTAATGGATAATTATCTTTCAAAGATGATTTATTTAAGTTCCTGAAATCTATATGGGGTTTGATTTCACTATTTTTATTTCTTACTGGAACTAAATTATCTACCCAATCAGAATACCTCAATGGAACTATGATCTTGGCATCAAGTAGTTTTTTAAGTTCTTTCTCAATGGTAGGAAGAAGGACTAGATTAATTCTCCTTAACTTTTGCTTAAAAGGTTTAGCTTTTGGTTTTAGAGGGATTTATGTTCAATGAGTGTTGTATCATATGTATTCAACTCACTATAGGACCAAAAAAAACATATTTATAAGCTCTAAGGAGATCTAAATATCTATCTTTCACTTCCATTGGTAAAGATGCCAAGATTTTAATATTCCTGATTTCTTCTGAAGTTCCAATATTACATTATTCTATATCTTCTTGAGGTGAAATTGATAATGTATTTTTAGGAACAACATTGTGGTCAAACAATTTTTCAAGCGGAACCAAACCCTTAGGAATGAAATTGTTAGATAATTGAATGATGTTATGATCACCATTTCTTGAGTCTAATTGTGAAGTTTGATTTTCCTTATTCATCTCATTATTATCCAGTTGTCTTCTTCAATTTGTAAGCCTAAAAAATCATCAATTACTTGAAAAAAGGATTTCAATTATTCATCATCATCAAATATTTGCCAATGTTTAAGGTTATCAAGAATTTAAGGCCTATATTTAACTTGAATTTGATATTGCATGAGAATTTGATCAGGAATTTTAAAAGAACTAATTAAAACAACTAAAGATTCTGCATTAATATTCTCATCCCTTCGAATAGCAGTGATCTTAAATGCTTGGAAGAAATTATCCACTGAGTTCCATACCTAATTTCTATAATATCTAATTCTAGGATGTTTTGTTTGACAAATATTCCTTACTTGTTTAACAATGAGTTCTGAGTCACTGAATACACTAATATTTTGCACTTTAAGACATTTGGCTAATTTCAATCCTAGAAGAAAGGCTTCATATTCTACTACATTATTTGTAAATTCAAGCTTATATGATTGAGTTATATTCTCTTTGTTTGCTGAAACTAGTACAACACCAACTCCGTCTCCTTCCTTTAAACAAGAACTATCAAAGCATAACCTCAAAATATCAGTCTTAGTAGTATTTGGTTTATCTACGATGTTTTCAATGCTAAGATGAGTGTTTTGTAAGTTATTTGATGATAATTCAAAACATCCAAAATATTGGTCTGCTGCATAAATGCAATGATTTCTTGCTTGATATTATTCGCAAATAGTATTCATGAATCTTACCTCTCTGTCTAACCTAAGTTGTTCACCCCCATATACAAGAATGGTAGCATAAGACATGTCCATTTGAAGACTTCCTCCTAATTTGGCACAACATGATCTCGATAATAACATGCCAAACTTAGGAGGAATATCAGTAACTACAATGTCTAATACCACACTCTTAACAAGGATTTGAGCTAAAATGACAACTAGATCCTTTATAAGTCCAAGAAATGGTACTTTCTTGGAATCAAAAGTATATAGATCATGATAATATCAAGTGACTTCTAATTGAAGTTGATCCATGATTACCTTTGGCATCAGATTATGGGAGGCTCCAAAATCTAACATACAGTTTTATAACAAAAAATCATGAACTCTTAAAGTAACATAGAAAGGTGGTACATTTTCATCAATCATATATGAGGTGGGACCAAAGAATACTGAAGGTTTTTCATCTTGTAAGCTTATTACATCTCCTTCAGCATCAACACTTGAACATTGGATCCATTTGGAAACTTGATTTTTATAACCTATATTCTTTGAAAGTTCAGATAAAGGAATGGGTATTTTGACTCTTTCTAATTCCCTTTCAACGTTGAAAGTGGTTAGAACAGTTTTATCAATTGAAGTTGTTTCATTTGGTTGATTCAATGGTTGGATTGTTTTTGTTTGAGATTCATTAGATTTAATTTGTGATTCATTTACAATGGGATGTTTAGAACATCTACTAGGCCCTGACCTTTGTCTTAAATCATATCTTCTATTCAATTCTGCAATTAAAAACTCAAAAAAGGCCTGATATTTTGAAACTTGTGAGTTTCCTTGATCTTGCTGAGAATATTAATTTAGAGGAAGAGAGACAATAACATTTTGGACAAATGAATGATAAAGATTATTGATATGGCTAGTGTCTTTAGGTTTTTTATCATCAACCATCAATGGAGGTTGAATTTGTTGAATGGCATTTTGCCTTTGTAATATTTGAGGTTGGGCTGGTCTCCTATATTGAGTTAAAGGTCTAGCAGTAGTTAGTTGAATTGTTCTAGGTTGAGCTTCTATTTTTGAAATCCTATTTGAAACTTTCTAAGCAATGAAGTAATTTCATCTATATTTTGATCTTCATTTTTAGTTTTTGAGGAAGAACACTCTTCCTTGGCTTTCATTTTCCTTTCATATTTTTCTACCTTAGCTTTAAGTTTAGCTGATGTTGGCCTATTGGCTTCAACTTCTATGGAATTTGTTTGCACGTCTTCTAAGGTATGAGATGTTCTTTCCCTAAGCATAACTGCAAAATCATCTTCAAATGCTTTGGAAAATCTAACTTTGGTTGCTGCAACTACTGGTTTACAATCAGGTGGCATTTTTTGGATAAAGTTTATTAAATATCTTTATGAAATTAGTCACTCTCTCACCAGGGTTTCTTTTCAGTTCTTCAAATTCTGTAAGAAAATGGACATGATCTTTTTTAACCCCCCATTGATTCTTAAATATGGTATTTAATTCATTCCAAGATTGGATATAATTTGGTCTTAGTTGTCTAAACTAAATTCTGACATTCCCTTCTACTGATTGAACAAACAATCTCATATACACATTTTCATGTTCAATATTCATGTTATTGACAAATTCTAAGAAGATAGCTAAATATCCTTCAGCAGACAAATCAGTTCTCCATGAAACCTCAGTAGGTGTTTTAAATACACATCAAGAAAATTATTGAGTATATTAGGAAGTTGTAAAGCAACATACTTGGATTGATCAATAGGTTGAAAAGCAGCCAAACTTGAAGATGAAGATGAATCACTAGAAGATGTGGTAGATGATGATGAAGTTGTAGGTGAAGATGGAGGTGTAAAAGTAGGTAGAGGAGGAAAAGAGGGTGGAGGATTTCTTGAAAATTTTAAAGGTGTTTGAATGACTAACTTTTGGACCTCTATTTCAACTTCTTATCTCTTTCCAAACAAAGGATTTGAATATACAGAAAAAGTTTCCTCAGGTTGGGCAGAAGTTGATGGAAAGGTATAAATAGGCATAGAGCTAAAATTAGTAGGTTTTAACTCAGGTAACTGTACATCCAGATCTTCTTCTGACTTAGGTTATTTTGAAATTAATTCAGGAATTTGATTTGATTCCAGAGATTGGACTAAAAGATTTGACTGCAAATCAACTCCTTTGGCTAGAAGTTCTAATACCCTAGGTGTTAAGTTAGCCAAATCTAAAGGAGATGGGATAAACCTAAGGGGATCAGATGTTGAAATATCCTAAGGTTCAAGTGGTACAAAAAAAGAGGAAGAAGATTCAAGTCTTCTTCTTAAATAGGCTTCTCTTACTAGTTTCTGTGGATTGGATAATGGAGAAACAATTTCAGAATCAAAATGAGATTTGGTGTGTCTTGAAAGAGCCAGTTTTGGTTTGTTAAGTCACCATGTGAAATATTTTAGCCTACTAGTCCTTTATTCACCTTAACAGAAAATTTCTATCATTTCCCTGGGGAAAAATAATTCAATTTTCTTTCCCCGACAATGGAGCCAATCTGATGTTTTCCTATGTGATAATTCCACGTTAATTAATTATTCCAAAGCATCTACAATGTTTTGATGTTTTAAAAGTTTTTGGATGACCAATTTTATGAGCAGATTAAGGCATGTGCTTAAACCTTATTAATAATAAATATTAAGAAAGGGATGATTATTTATCTCTGAATAGTAATTTGATTTAAAAGTGTATGGAAAGGAAAAAATGCAAAAGGCTATGATTTTCTAAATATTCAAACTAAATTTTTAGTTAATCATAATAAAGCATGCAAGTAATCAATGTTTACATCCCAACGAAATATATCTAATCTTATGAAGATGGTTGACAATTTATAAATGTAGAGGAGCTTATAAAGACAAACATTCCAATAAACTAATCTCTAAAATGGATTATAACTCTAGAGGGGGTTTAAAGATAGACTGATATTCAGTTTTCTCTTACCTAGTTTTCTTTATAAAAACTTAAATATATGTATAACAAAAAAATGAAGTGAAAAAACAAGAAAAACTCACAAAGTAACAAGTTGTTAGAAGCAAATCCAGAATCCTTTCCTTATATGAAGCCATTTCAGTCTGATACAATTCTTGTTTAGAAAACTCATCCAAGGGTTCAACCCTTAATACATCGAATTTCTACTTATTTATACAAAAATATTTGGATTCTAGAAACATCTAACTGATTACAAAAATGTAGGAATGCTTAAACTGTTGAGGTTGTTGGCACTATCTTCAAGGAAATTGTTCATGACTTGGTCCCAAAAAGTGTTGTCTTGTTGTCTCTCTATTGGAGATAAAAAAAAATTCTCGGTAGTATCACACAGCTAATCCCACCTTTCATCATTGGGTATAGATAGATTTATTATCTTGCTATAAACTTTATCTACTTCAGTATATTTTTTGAAAGTTGGCTTGTTATTAAAAATGTGCTTGATTTCATGTTTGATAGTTAAATCAACTCCAGGGCTTCTGTGAAATCCTTACTTGTGACATGACCTTTAATACCTACAAACTGTAATATCCCTCCCCTTAATAATAAATAATAAATAATATAACTAATATACTAAAAATAATAATAAATACTACAAAATAATAATAATAATATAAATAATAAATATAAAAATAAACCACTTTATACAATAATAATTAAATCAACAAATCATAAAATGTTAAATAAAAATGATATAAAAATTAATACACAGATAATAAAAATAATAAAAATAAAAATAGTAATAACCATACTAAATCTCTAAATAAGAATAAATAGAAATAAAACAAGAAAACTATCAAAAAGAAGAAAATAAAACAAGAAAGCTAAACATCAAAAGAAAATTGCATGTAGACACATGGAGTGTGTACATGTGGTTTCCCATCCAATATTTGTTCTATTTATTAGATGGTGAGGAGGATCGGAGGCATTCCATTATTCCAAGATTCTATCTTTCATTCTCTTGGGAGAATGGTGTTCTAAGACATAGGAGTCAATGGCAGTCGTACATTGATTGAGGGCTTGGGGGTGGCCAGTTGTAGTAGATCCTTGCGCGATTAAGCCTACGATTGGGTGGAGAGTTGTCCTCAAAACTTGGTTGTTGTAAGCCTACTTCTACCAGAGGTAAGCACAGGTAACACTTTTCATAGTTTGAATTTAGTTTATTAATTACATGTTTATTTGGCTATTACATAATAAATAATAATATAATAAACTAGAAATAATAAATTAATAAATAAACTAAAACACTGTAATATAAATAATAATAAAGAATAATAAATGAATAGAATGATATTTAAGATATATATAAGAAAACATAAAAATAAGAAAAATAAAAATGGTAATAACCATACTAAAGCTCTAAATAAGAATAAATAGAAATGAAACAAGAAAGCTAAAAATCAAAAGAAAGTTGCATGTAGACACATGGAGTGTGTAAATGTGGTTTCTCGTCCATTTTTTGTACTATTTATTAGATGGTGAGGAGGATGGGAGGCATTCCATCATTCCAAGATTCTATCTTTCATTCTCTTTGAGAATGGTGATCTAAAACATAGGAGTCACTAGCAGTAGTACGTTGATTGAGGGCTCAGGGGTGGCCAGTTGTAGCAAATCCTTGCGTGATTGAGCCTACGGTTGGGTGGAGTGTCGTCCCCAAAACCTTGTTGTGGTAAGCCTACTTCTACCAGAGGTAAGCACATGTAAGCACTATTCATAGTTTGAATTTAGTTTATTAATTACATGTTTATTTTGTTGTTACATATGGTATCAGAGCAAGTTCAACCCTTCGAGACGTTAGGGCTTTAAAATTTTTCTTAGTTAGAACACCTCCCATAATTACTCAGGAGATTTACATGTGGTTGGTGGCAACAGACTTATGATATTTGGAGTGGGTGATCTTAAAAGCAGTTTTTAGTAGTTTTATGGGTCTAAGATTGCATGAAATGTAGGTTGTGTAAGGAGAAGATAACATCGATTCTTTCTCCATAGATAAGTTGAAAAGATGAGTAGCTATGGGTAGGCAATTAAAATTTAGGGTTGTGGATGAATCTCTCCAATTTTTTTTTGTGGTAAGCTCGGTTATGATTTTGGAATATTTTTTTGTTTTGAATTTGTGGGCGTAATTGTTGTTGATGTATATAGTGTGTTATACAAGTATCAGAAAGAGGTTATACTATCGAGACAAGTACATCTTTATGACGCGGCCAAACAAAATTATCTCTGCACAGTAAATTGCAATTAAATCAACTGGAAAATAGGTTAAATGATCTGTGATATACCATTTAATTAATCATGCATGAAACATCTCATGGTTTTTCTTTCTTGATTCCTGAATTGCTGCATTACCCTGTTATCATCCATTGCTTGTTAGCGTCCTGGGCTGATGTACTATTCTTTATCATAGACGCCAAACATGAAATGGTTTGTTGTGATGTAGAGGTATGCACATTTGTATTTTGGGAGGTGGTGCTACTATTTGATATGCATCTCTCTCAACATGTTTGTTAGTATCCATGTATTTTGAATTAGTTTCCTCTGTCTATACAGATTCGTTGCTTTTATTTCCACATAATTTTTCAGCAAAAAAAAACAGTCTTTTCATTTTCACCCCACTCAGTTGGTCCGTCGCTAAATTTAGTTTTGTAAGCAATGTCTGATTTAAGTGGTGAAGTTGAAGTATTAGCATGTCCATTTGAATATTTTGGTTTGAAGGTCTCTACTTTTCTTTGGAAAAGAAGTGTTTCCATTTGAATATTGCATCTTTATATTTATATGCATGACATGAATTTTTGTTTTCCGAGATCTGTTACTAGCTTGTCTTGTCTGTCCATGATCTTATTTTCTTCCTAAGCTTGTATTAAAGGGGTAATCCACCATTTCTGCTTGATCCACTCCTTATTTGAAACTATTTCACCAGGAATAGCCAAATGCCTCACTTTATCGGCATGATCAACAGATTCAGTGGTGCTAATAGCATCAGTATCCACAAAACTAATATTAGTTGTCCATTAGAATCACTTAAAGAACTAAAGGATTTGTTTGCCTTTGTTCTTGAGCTAGAAAATGACTTCATTTGCTTTACTTGAGAAGTCTTGCAAAAATTGTCTAGAATAATAGGAATCTCTCTAAGATTGCTTGAAACAATAGGAATATCTCTCTCATCCGAAGTCTTCCATTCTACTAGAAATTGTAGTTTCTTGTGTAATGGAAAATTTCTAGTCGACTTATCCTCATTATAACGTTAGAATTATAAAAATTCAAATAGAAATATGTAAGAAGATGCAATTAATGCAACTATAATTTATGAAGAGTATGGTCTCATATATTTCAGTGAATTTAACTCTTTGGTTTATATATTTCCATCATATGTATGCAAACACTGTAACCTACAGTGCCACTATAACCAAGTTATAGATTTCTGCTATTTGTAACCAAACAATCCAAATTTGTGATGAAAGCTTATTATTTTGAAGTAATGGTTGCATGAGGGCAATGTCATTATTATGGAGCTAATTCCAAATTGCTGGAGATTATTGACTTGGAGATTATAGATCGAGTTTTAGGAGCACTAGCTATATTATTCTCACTCAACAATATAGATATGTTCCTCTTGTATTATTTTGTTAATCTCTACAAGTGCTAAGGATCATATATCAGTGGTATGTACCCTTTGAAGTTTGATATCAGTCATCTTTTCATGCTTTGTGGAGTTATTTCATTGGAGTACTTCCATTTTTGTATTAAATATGATAGATACCATCTACAACAATGTGTAGACGAGTCTCACAAACAAACCAGAGACAAAATAAATAGAACCCAAAAAGAAAACTTGTGAAACTCAGAGATAATTTTTGCATGGGACTAGGGCACGAATTATCGGTGAAGGAAAAGGCTATAACTATCATCCTACACTGGTTGGTATGCTTATTCCTTAAGCCTCTGTGCTTTCCATACTTGTATTTGAACTGTTGTTCATGTTCGGGAGTTGGGAATGAGATTGCATTCTTATCATTGAATTAAAGAGACTGTGTACACTCCAAGTTCTTGTGTCATTTACAACATTGTCATGGAGGTATGTACTTGT
>APFE031045408.1:0-12911 GCA_000404065.3 Pinus taeda
TGCAAACGTTGGACGCAGACAAAAAAATCAAAAAATTGGTTTGATACGGTGTGCAAAGTTTCAGGTTAATGTATAAGTTTCATGTTAATGTATATTTGTTAGGATAGTTAGACTTTTCGTTCATATCGTTTAGTTTAGATTTATTTATTTATTTTTATTTTTTAATTTAATTGTTGGTTTTCATTTAAATTTAAATTTCATTTATTTAGATTTTTTTTTAGAAATTAGATTATGGTTAGTATTAGATTTTAAGTTCTGAATCTTTATAGAAATATATAAATCGATTTTCATTTGTCTGAAGTTAGATTTTAATAGTTTTAAGTTCTGTATACTTTAGTTTTAGTCTAGATTTTAATTTTAGCTTTGTTTCATTTAAAAATATAAAAAAGCAAGAAAATGTTTTTTTTTAAGGATCTGGTTTTAGAATTAGACTTCGAATTTATTTAATTTAGTTTTTTTCTTTTTTCTGTTAGGTGTAAGTTTTTTATTTTTATTTTTCCTGTAGCTTAGGTCTTATAATTATATTTGGTTATAGTTTTGTTTTGGTTTTTATTTTTATTTTAGAAATAAAAAAATAAAAATCAATAAAAAATAAAAAATCAATAAAAAATTTTTAGATTTTTCATTTTTCTTTGATTCTTAGATTTAATTTAAATTTTAAGGTTTAGATATTTTTTAATAATTTTAATTTCCTTTAGTTTAGATTTTAAATTAAGTTTTTGTTTTATTTTAAGATTAGAATTATATATATATATATAAAAAGTATTTAAATTTTTTTTTTTTGAAAAAAGACTAATTAAAATTTGGAAATTCTTTTGAAGTCTTTTTCCCAATGTTCCACCAAGGTTTCCGGGACGAGGGGGGCGAGGGAGCGAGGGGCGCGGGGCGGCCCTATGCAAAAGCCTCCCTAACCATTTTTTTAGGAAACGTGGGGAGCGCAGGGTCTTAAAAATTTATAAATATTAAAAATAATAATTTATTAATTGAGTCCACTATGACATTGGGTTTGAATTGAAAAAGCTGCAAAGCATGAATCATTGATATGAATATCATTTGACATTAATCCAATTTATATATCATATAAATTAATAAATTTTAACAATCTAAATTTATAATCATTACATTATGATAAAGTTTAAAAGTTTAAAGTTTTTTTTGTAAGCTTAAGGAGAGACTCTTTTTTTCTATGTCAAAATTGAAATCACTACATGCTTGTGGTGATCTCAACCCGCCCCGAAGGGAAACCGGGTTTCTTGACCACCTGAAGTTTTTAATAGCTAGCCAAAAATAATAAGTTCTCAGTCTATCTTTCCAAGCTTTATATACATCAGCCTTATATCTATTAAAACTGTTTTTTGTCTGCATATAAGATTGAACAAAAGCCCTACAAATAACCAACTGTAACTAGAACGAGACTTTATAAAACCTCCAAAAAAATGCCTTTTCTTTACTGGTTCCCTGCATCTTCCTGTTGCTCCTTCTCCTTCTTGATTCCCAATTCGCTCGCCTGTAGCTGTTGCTGAATTTCTTCCAGCCTCTTATCCTGCATGAGCAAGGTGATTTGTATGTTCCTCAGCTCCTTTTTCAGATTTGGGATCCCCTGGGATAATTCTGCCATTTCCATGGCTACTTGTTCCATAGCCTTGGCCAGAAGCCTCTTCATTACCCAGTATACGTGCAAAGATTGTTTATATAAGGTCATTCGACCGCGTGTATGACCCGGATCCGGAAGAAGATACACCCAATCCTCCATTTCCTCCTCCGACTGAGCCTGTATTGCCTCCTTTTCCAGATGCTCAATTATCCTTCTGACTTTTGGATTGGTCTTCTCGCAGTAAGCCCTCTCAGCTGCCTGCACTTTCCTCCCTATCGTTTTCCTCCCCTTCCTGACTGTCCCTGATGTGCTGGCCTCTCCAGCTTCCACCGTTCCTTCTCTGCACCTTCGTCCTCGCCCGCTTCTTTCTTTGGCTCCTCCCCGTCTCCTCTGACCTCCCCTGCCTCGTCGACCTCGTCCCCTTGGCCGTCTCCCGCTATCCTCTCCGTCCTCCTGGTCCTGGTTACCCCCGACATCCTCTCTTCCTCTCTTCATAGTCTTGTTCCCCACTGACTTCCCGTTCCCTCCGAACCTTTCAATCACTGGCTCGCCTTTCTCCTTATCCGCGTCGAATTCGTCACTCTCATTCTCTGAGTCGTTGTAAACTGGGATAAATATCTTCTCTGTATCCCTCTCCATTACGCCTTTACCCTTGACATCTCGGTCCCCTCGTCCCTGATTCCCTTCCTCTGCCTTGCTCCTCATCCATCTTCCTGCGTTCATGCTGCTTCCCTCAGCCATTCTTTCCTTTCGCCTTGGTTTCCTTCCCTGCGTCCCTGTTCTCTCGTTACGGCTCCTAAGTTCTCCCTTTCTCCAGGCTGTATTCGTCGACTTTTCGCCACCCTCTCTCGTTCTTCTGCATGCACTCCTTCTTTTCTTTCTTTTTCGCCAACCCTTCTCCCTTATACCTCCCCTCCTTCTGCTCTTATGGCTCGCCTCCCTTTCCGACTCGCTGCCCATTTCTCCCATACCATCATTCACCTGTCGATTCTCTGACACCCTGACATATCTGCCCTCCTCCATCAGTACTCTGCCGTCTCCTCGCCTTGAGATGATATCCTTTTCCCCGATCCGCTTGACCGTGCTCATCATTACCTGACCCTCGCCTGCTCGTTCCTGCATGCCACACCGTCGAGCATTAATTATCCTGATTGCCACCTTGCTCATCCCGATCGGGAGAAGTTTAAAGTTTAAAGTTATATTCCTTGAGTTAAAGAATTTAGAATTCCTGGAGCAAGAAAGCAATGAATTTGAAAATTTACACAATCCTTCTTAGAAGAAAACTTAAACAAAGAGAAAACTGTCCTTCTTAGAAGAAAACTTAAACATAGAGAGAACTCAAAACTATAGTGGATTATGTATAATGATTTTGAGAAACTGGACTTCTAAGTTCTTGACATATTAGTTAGGCAGGCCGTAGATTTTCAACTGATAATATTAATATATGAATAGCCTATTTGGCAATGCTTCCATAGGACTAGCCCATAGGTCTAATATACCTTCACAATTCTGTTTTAGATACTGCTAACCTAGAGAAAAAGTCTAAAAGAATTCATTTTTGGAACTTGGACTAAACGGAACCTGGATGCTTTTTCCATAGGTAAAGACCAGTCACCATAGGCCTAATATAGTAATACGCTGACTGTCTATTGTTTATTTAGTTCCTAGGTAACCATTGCGACAACCATAACCTTGTGCCATAGATTTTTCCATCGGCAATCTCATGCAAAAAATGATAGACACGTAAGTGGAAGTTACTTTCTTCTTTTCATGTTGTTAGACTGCTTAGTTAGTTTCCATTTTAAAGATCCTGCTGGTTTCTTTCTTTGAGCGAATGTATATTTTGAACCCTTTAAGTTCTCATGGGATCAAAATTAGATGTTAGGGCAAAATTTTGAGAAATCATATAGGAAAGTAGTTGGGTGGCTAGTGGAATATTAACATTTTGTATTTTAATCAGGTCTTATTATATCAACAATATTATATTTCAGTCAGGTCTCATCAACACAACGCATGGAGTCAAGGAGGCAGTCTTTTAAGCTTTTACAAGTCGGATTTTTCACCCATACTTGTGGTTAATTGGTTCCTGGAAACAAAATAGTTAGATCCACTTTTCAGAACATGTGACAGTAGGCTCTTTTCCTAAACCTACTATCACCATGAACGGGGAGAGCCCGTATTGAACCGATTCAAGGTCTTGGTTTTCCTAGCTTGCACTTTCAACAAATTGTATTAATTCACTGACTTTTTTTAGGTAATTTACCTTTTGTATACAATACCTAATACAATCAATAATGATACAAGCACTGTTTATTAAATATACTATGCAATTTAATTTGAGATAAACAACGATTTTCCAAAACCCTAAACATTAATTAACTCTTAATTAAAGATTAAGTTCAGCGTTTAGTTAATTAAAATGGTTTTTAATGCATTAAAGGTGTGCCACGTCCCCCCTCGTCCCCCTTTTCGGAAACGTCCCCTCAGGGAAGGGAAACGTTTCCCTGGCATGTCCCCTTGAGTTTCCTCCATTTTGGGAGCGTGGGGAAACGTCCCCTACTCGTCCCCAAGTCCCCGGAGCGCGGGGGAGCGAGGAAACTAGACCCCTAGGGGGGGGCGAGTCCCCGTGGAACACTGCTTTTTTCTTTTGTGGTGTAGTTAATGTGCTTAAATGTTTATATCTGGAAATTAACTATTTGAAACTGATTAGCATTTAAATTGTATAATTGTTTAAAGTATTCAATCTTTAGAGATTTAATTGTTGGACCATTGTTAAAGCATTGTGCGTTTATTGAATAACTTGTATCGCTTGGGTTATTTGATGATAAATGATTGTTTTACATGGTTTATTTTTCTGCGACATTTAATAAATAATTATTTAATCATTAATTCCATAAGGCACTGGTACATTAATTCCTAAAATCAATCAAGTACTGGTATTCGCTTGTTGTGTCTTCCAACCCAACTGGTCCACAGTTGGTCATCCTTTACCCCATAGGGTCTACCCCCCTTAGCTGTAGGAGACGGCTTAAACGGAGAGATCGGGGATCAGGGTGACAGCCCCCTGTCTAAGCGTTGTCGTGACAATCTGTGCGACAACATTTTTTGGCACCGTTGCGGGGATAGAGTTTTTTCTGTCCTTGGTTTATTAGACATTCATCTTGTCATTTTTCACCATTCTTTCATCTTTCTCATCTCTCATTTGAGCTGGTAGATTCAGCCTTTTTTGGCATCATTTGAATCTTTTCATCGCCTTATCTTTCATCATATCAACAACTACTCTTCAGTTCGTTTCTTGTTTGGGTGGTGACTCCATTTCTTTTATTTTTCCCAGGGAAGGAGCTTCCCTTATATCTGCTTGTTTGTTGCTTTTTGGATCCTAGAATTAGATTCATTGTTCAAGTGGCGACTCCACTTCTTTCATCTATTGATTTTCTTGAGCAGAGATCTCATTCTATCATCCATTTGGTCCCTCGTTATTCATCATGGATTATTCATTTAAACCATGTCATTTTACTGATAATCTCCATGATTTTCCGGAAGAGGCCATTTCTAAATTATTTTTGTTCTCAGGGGGTGATTCAATCGATGTTAGAAAGCATTTAAACAAGTTTACTTGTGTAATGATCATATATTGTAGACTTCCTCAATATAATCATGAAGATGTCAAAATGCGTCTATTTGTCCGTTCTTTAAAGGGTGATGCTTTGAACTGGTTTAATAATTGTCCTGAAGATTCTTTCACTTCTTTACAAGACATTGTCGATGCTTTTAAAGATAGATATGGTGATCCAAATAGCTCGCTTTGTGCCCCTAAAATTGTGCAATAGAATGAAAGTAATCTTGTAAAATGTCCAGCTGTTGATGAAAGATTTCAAGACAATTCTTCATATCAGAATGTGCCATCCACCTGTACCATTGCAAATCAAATCCATGATAGTGGAAAGGCAGGGACAAATTGTAAAAACAGTGTTGACAATGAAAAGGAAGATCAAAAGCAAATTATACAAGAACTAATGCGGTTGGTAAAAAATATGGAGATCAATCAAACTAATTACGCCAATGATGTGAGAACTTTATGCACCCACTTGGAAAAACGTAATAAGGAGATGGAGATCATGAAAATTAAACACTCTGATTACATAACTGACATGCAAAAATCAACATGCTAAGGAAATTGAGGCCATGAAGACTAATCATGACACAGAAATTAGTTTTATCCAAAGCGAGTTATCAGGGTTAGAGGAAAATATGACGACCATGAAAGCTAATCGTGATAGGGAAATTAATATTATGCAAAATAAGTTATTGGCCATGGAAGAAGACCATGCCAGGGAAATCAGTGCTATGAAGGTTGAACACTCTAGTCAGATAGATGCCATTAAAATACAGGTTCAGAAATTTCAACAGCTGTCAGAGGATGAAAGAAACCAGGGAACGTCAATAGATCAGGAGTCTCCTTATCTGTTACAGCAAGCTCCATCATATTATGAGGTCCTTTGTTCCATTGAAAAGTGGATAATTGAAGGTGACCTGGATAAAAGGGAAATTAATAATCAGGTTGATGCTCACACGGTTAATCCAACAGTCATTGAAGATACAGCCTGACACTAAGAAAAAGCGCAAAAGAAAGAGAACGAGAAGAAGATTTGATGCATCAGACGACCGTGAGCAGCTTGATTTTCGGATAGGAAAAAGTCCTACCATATGCAGAATTGAACATGGCACATCTGACAAGCAGTCGACAGATTTGCCTGGAAGCAGGCAAATGTTGAGTATACACTATATTGAACACATCTGATGCCATGGGGCATCCTTTGTATTGTATTTCTAACCCTACTCGTTTTTTTCAGCATTTTTATTTCTGTTTTAGGATTAGATTTACTTTTTAGTTAATAAATGAAGAGCTTATATCTTTCCTATGCTTAATGTTATATGATGATTTTTGGACGGACGCTATTTATGTTTTATCATGTGTTGCGTGGGTGCAGATTCTGGATTCTCACATTCCTACAATGCAACAACGTGTCCCCAAGTAGAGCCAGATGCTGACCACTACGTGTCAACTACCCATAGTAGTGCACCCCCTTTTTCGCAAAAGGGATAGTGCTTGATCGATATGTCCGTGCCATTCGACTTCCATCATCAATCTGATCGTGTTATGTTGTAAACCCACTCTGCATATGTAAATTGTAAATAATCTTAGCAGATATGAGTCATGTATGTAAATTGCCTAGGTGGACCTAATTTTCTAGTGATAATCTACGTTCCGGAAGTTATTTTGTCTCATCGATCCATGATCGGCAGAGTTTTCCTTCAGTGTAACCCCAAAGCCGAAATGAATTGTCATTAGAATCTTAGGGGAATCTTAGTGCATTGATCTGCAAGATTATATTTGGTCGTAGAACTGGGTGGTCTATGAGGGTCTATGACAAATGGGTTTTCCCCCTTGAGATGTAAAATTGTAAAAGTCATGATGTAACGTGTCTTGAGGGTTAGAAAATGTTTTAATCCCCTCATAAGTCCTAAGTCCCAGGTCTTAGTTAATTTTTCCAAAGGTTAAGTTCGAGGATCTAAAAAAAAAAAAAAAAAAAAAAAAAAACTAAAAACTAAAAGAAAAAAGAAATAAAAAAATTAAATAATAATAAAAATTAAAAGGTTTAAAAATAATTAAAAATAAAAAAAAAAATAAAATTTAAAAAATAATAAGTAAAATTAAAAAATTAAAAAAATAAAAAAATAATAAAATAAGTCGAAGTTTTGAGAAAACAAATGCAAAATTTTAATTTTTAATTTATTAAAATTTCGACGGATGAGATTGAAAGATATCTTGATCCTCATCGACGGTCGAGATCATTTTGACATGGATCACTTGAACTAGCTGTTGGGATTTTTTCCTTTAAATAGGGTGCTAGGGGTCATTTGAGAGGAGATTGGATCTTAGAGTCTGGTGCTAAAGAAAGCTCTCTTGTAGATTTTTTTTTTTTTTTGTGCAATAAAGAAAGACTTTGGGGTTAAAATCCTTGCTGGTGTTACTCTTCTGGAAATGTTGTAAGATCTTTTATTTTTTTACATAATTTTATTTTTAGCCATTGATAATAGCTTGATGAAGATTGATCTAGGCACAGGTATCTTGTCTGATCTCTGGGGTTCGAATGATAGTTTAATTTCTGAAATATAATGGCAGGTATCTCCATTTGATCTGAGTTTCAATGTGGTTTTCTCCCTCTATTTTAATGGTTGATTTAAGCTGTGCAGGATATCTTTAGTTTTGAGTTTACTGGGCGTTAGGGGAAGTTCTCGGCTAAACCAGCCAACTCCCGGATTGCGTTTTCTGAAAGAGCCCAGCCAGTTTTGATCCCGGGCTTATCATTTGAATTTTTTTT
The DNA here is from genome assembly GCA_000404065.3 of Pinus taeda. NCBI lineage: Eukaryota > Viridiplantae > Streptophyta > Pinopsida > Pinales > Pinaceae > Pinus > Pinus taeda. The sequence goes on from APFE031045408.1 coordinate 7,981, forward strand.
TTATGAATGCATGAAAGGTTTTTCTGAAGCATTTCATATTAAATTTAAATTATGAAAATATTTCTGACATAACGATAAATCTGGCTATCTAGAGCCTTTAGTTTGTAAATGTTGTAATTATTTAGCTAATTTAGGGTTTTCTGTTTTGTTTCCTACACATATTATTTTTGGGTGTTTTGGTTTTTGCCATTGCAGGTTGCAGGTATAGGCTTTGAGAATTTTTTAGGGTTTCCATCAGGCAATTTGGAGCAGGAAAGATTTAAAATTTTGATCAGGTTTCTGGACTGCGGGTTTGCAAACTGCGTTTTCATTTTTTGCTTTGATTCTTAGATTTATTTAATTTTAGGATTTAGTTTTTTTAAATAATTTTAAATTTCCTTTAGTTTAGGATTTTAAATTAGTTTTTGTTTTATTTTTAAGCTTTAGAATTTTATAAAAATATATATATATATATATATATATATATATATCTAATAATTAAGTATTTATTTTTTTTTTATTTTTGAAAAAGAACTAATTAAATTTGGAATTTCTTTTGAAGTCTTTTTTCTGTTGTGGTATAGTTAATGTGCTTAAATGTTTATATCTGGAAATTAACTATTTGAAACTGATTAGCATTTAAATTGTATGGTTGTTTAAAGTATTCAATCTTTAGAGATTTAATTGCTGGACCATTGTTAAAGCATTGTGCGTTTATTGAATAACTTGTATCGCTTGGGTTATTTGATGATAAATGATTGTTTTACATGGTTTATTTTTCTGCGACATTTAATAAATAATCATTTAATCATTAACTCCATAAGGCACTAGTACATTAATTCCTAAAATCAATCAAGTACTGGTATTCATTGCTTGTGTCTCCCAAGCCAATTGGTCCACAGTTGGTCATCCTTTACCCCATAGGGTCTACCCCCCTTAGCCGCGGGAGACGGCTTAAACGAAGAGATCGGGGATCAGGGTGACAGCGCCCGGTCTGAGCTTTGTCGTGACAATCTGTGCGACAGCGGGTTCCATCTATAGGTCTGGGCAACTTAACTGGGGTCCAAGTCCTCCAAAGGAACATATTGACACCCACAAGTGATGCGTTGAGACTCGGGAGCCATGGGACTCCAGAAAGTTGTACAACCTCATTCATAGCCATGGGCACCTTCTGCACCCACAATGATCTTGCATTTGCTGTATTATTCATGGGATGATGCACTTGGACCAGTTTTCCCCCAGTCGGCTTAATAGTATATACATTGTGTGGCAGTTGATCTAGGGCCCAGATGAGGTTTGTCTAATGCCTTGAGGCATGGGAGGGCTAGCACAAATTTAAGTGCCCTCAACATTGGAGTAGAGACAAAGATTTAATCACTTGGAGACCCATGAGACCCAGTTTTCTGCCCCAAACCCACATTTGGGGTCCACAGGAAGATTTGCATCGAGATACAGGGGCCAACCCCTAGATCTTAATTTTAGAGGCCTACTACACTTGTCATGGCACCAAAAGGCGTCAATGTCACCCCTAGAAGCCCATGCAAGCATGGCGTCGAAATTTTGGCTAAAATTTGTGGAGATAAAATTGAATTTGCAAAAGTTACTAGGTCGGCTTGTAACCTAGGCCATTATTTGCACATTATTTTATGATTAGAGGGGCTTGTAGGCTAAGATAGGATATGATAGAGTACATATATATGAGACATCACTCATTTGATCTCTCATCATCATCACACTTGGGATTTCAACGTTATAGAAGAACTCGCACTTGCCCTTTTGTGGAGGATTTGGATCTAATGGATGCATTTTGACATTTTGGGCTTATTCTTGGATATTTCTTGGAGTTATTCTTTGGAAATGAAAGGAATTCTTGCATGTTGTCTTGTAAGTGCCTTTAATTGTTGAATATCTATTTTTCTATGTCTAATGTATGGAATCATTGATTCTAGGTCATGGTAAAATTTTGCCCTAGTTAGTTGAAAATTAATTGAATTGCTATCTAGACGAATATTGTATACATTACTCATGTATAACATGTAATGAATAGTCCTAGTGATGAACTCATTGTAGCTCTCTGATAAAAATCCATTTTTCATCGAGTGCGTAAATGCTTGAAAATTGCTTGCTAGGGCATCAAAATTTGGCCTTCTTGAAAAGAAGTTTAGCTAACCTAAATCATCCTAGACTTCATAATTCCAAGGAACAAGGCACCAGTCCAACTTGTTGTTGATCAATCTCATCCTTTATCTCTCTTAATTTCAGTCGTTTTAAGAATAGAGAAGGAATCTAGGGCTTGGCGTGAATTTCTAAGGAGAGAATATTTTGGTGGTTGGAGAGCCTAAACATAGAGTGGGTAGGGTTTGCCACAAAATCTGTCAATTTGGTGGGCATCTGCTTCATTTTCATCCATAAATTCTCTTTCCCTAGGCGTTTGCCCTAAGAGGGAAACCCTAGTTTTTCTTCCCTCAACTTAAGGGCCTTCTTGAAGGTTTCATGAGCCTTGGCTTCGGTAACCTACATTTCAAGAAATATTTCCTCCTTGCCTTGACCTTGAGTTGCTCCAACACTTTTCAAATCGATCAAACCCTAGGTCTTGAGCCCTTGTTTCTAGCATTCTTCATAGAAAGCGAATTGATTCCTTGTGAGGCCTTGAACCAAAATTGTTTTTCTTGAAGACCTCCTAGTAAGATCATTTGATACTTAAATTCTAGAATACCTATCATATGTGATCTCTTTCCTACTGTGACTCCTCCCATCGGTGAAAGTTCGTAAAGCTTTGGCTGTGGTGACAGTGGGCCACTACCCCATTATTGCTTATAGGTCTAGTTTATACCTTGTAAGGTTTCCCTGTCCAAGGCCTACTAGGTTTTGCGACAACGTGTATCATAGTGGAGGGGGGTAGAGCTCATGCTAAGATTTTTCCCACGTACTTGTTATGTCCCAGCCATCTTTTGCATTTTTCATTTTCTTTATATGTAGCTTCAATTGCTTCTAATTTTCTTTCAATTGCATCAACCTCTTAGGGCAAATTTTCGGGCTCTGACTCAGAGATGAGGATATAGAGTGCCAATCCCAATGACCAATGACAATCAACTCAAGGAATGGAGGTGGATGATAAGGAAAACATGGAACGGGGCAAGTATGGATTACCTTGGGCACACTATATCATGTAGTGCCTCCTATTAGTGCCCCTCTTGAAGGAAGGACCTCATGGGAGGTCACATTGGACTAGGGGCAAAGGATAGCCTCACAGGTGAAGCATGGTAACAAGGGTACAATCAAGAGTGGTCAATCATCCAACTTGGCTTGTGATCCATATTAGTATGCCCCAAACATTAAATGAAAGCACATGATTACATAAATGGTTAGTGTACCTTATGATAAGTGACCCAACTTCCTTCAAGCAGTATGCCAGATGGAGGGCAGCACTAACTAGAGCATAGGTGGAGAGCTCTGAAGTAAAGCTATCTGTAGATCATCATAGGGCTGCTAGCTGTTTGGTTGACCAATGGGGGATCTTTTTTTCTTCTAGGGCTTACCCACTTTTGGTGGGTAATGCGCACCTCGAGACTATGCTTTTAATAATCAGAGTATGCGAGAGCACCGTTGAGTGGCTGGGAGTAGAAATGTTGTCGAACTGTTGTAGGATTACCATGCAATGAATTCTGTTGTGGGGCCAGGTTGAAGTTGGATCCCTTGGACAAGGACAAATCAACAAGGCTGTGAATGGTGCCTTGGAGTGGTTGGACCACACTAAATTGGTGGTGTTGGAGGACGAGGAGGAGTTGTGAAGGAATCTAGACTATGTAGAAAACAAAAGTCATGAAATGACTACGGTTCTTGGCTTTTACAGAGTAAAGGTGTCAACAAACTTGCTGAGCGGTGCAAGAATGCAAATTGACGATCTGTTAGGATTTAGACTTGCATGAGAGTGCAACCGAAGGGTATTTCAATGGTTGAGGAATTGAGACTCAACACAAATGTCCACTTGGAGAATGGCATGGATAGAAATTACCTTGGCAGAATAACACACCAAGAGATTGACAAAGAATGGTCTTTGCATTAGGGTTGCCAGAATTATCTTGGTGGGAAGTTACAACAGATAGAGTTTTGACACCTTAAAGAAACAACCCGGACAGGGCTGGGGGAATGCCAGACATGAGAAGGACAGGTTTGACGAGCTCAGGAGAGGCAAATTTGACAAATTTCTGAGCATGACCTACTGCGCTTTGATATCACTGTTAGACTCATGTAAATGGAAGACAAGGTTTGATAGGCATGAGATACAATATTCAATCATCACATAGATACAATTTCTTATGACCCCTAGTTTCATCTTCTAAGAGGTCTCTTGGACTCCTTATGACTCTTCAAGTTCACTTGTGGCTTTTTGCCTTCCTCACAAGTGAATAATTCAAATTTACATAATCCCTAAGGATTACATTTCCAACAATACCAACTAAAGAAAGTCATCATGAAGCACAGGTGTTGATATACCACTATAGTATCAATCTGAATAGCACGTGTATGTATGGTGAAATGTAGTGGATAAGACAGGCCTGGATCTGAGAAGATGAGTAGGGACCTCAACAAAGCAGCAATCAGGACACCCCAATGAGTGTATCTCTAAGTGAGTTACCTTGAAAGTGCAACAATGTTAAGACATAAAGGGGAACTGTTCATAGTTGTTGCTCAACTGTGCATATCTGGTATATTTCAAACAACTTGTGATGGGGGAATGGTTCAAGTAGGGTGTTATATGATCCAAAACCCAATCTCACAAGCTAAGTCACCTAACACGGGGATTCAGGACACGTAGGATTCGAGATTCGTGGTGTCGGATTCGGACACGCTGACCCCCCGGAACAGGACACTAGGATTCGTTATATATTATTTTATTAAATATATATATATTAAAAATTAGATATTTCTTACACAAATTTTAATTAATG
>APFE031045410.1:0-11114 GCA_000404065.3 Pinus taeda
TGGGTGGTTGTCTCAATGTTCTGAACAAAAGCAGGTTCAGAATGACTTCTCTGTTTTAATTACTCTTTCTGTAGCTTTGTCTCAAGCTGCAAAAACTCAATATTTTCTTGTGCATTTTGCAAGCAAGTTTGAATGTTAAAAAGTGTTTCCTTACTGACTTTTACCATCCCATCAATAGTGGAAAAGATTAGACTATTTAATAACTATAATGCATCATCAATTCTGGTCATTTTCTTCATTATCTTATACGTTAAATAAACTGATCACAACTATCAACCAGCAACAATCACTACAATATCCTTTATAAATGTCAGCAAATGATCAGTGACCCAACGTCCTCCTTCAAAAACTTCCAAACTATTGAAGTGTGTGTACATAGCTAAACTTGCATAAATTCCAGCAAAATGCAAAATGAATCTAAATCAGAAAATTACAATAGTATTTACTATCAACAAAATTCAGTTTGCTTGGACAAGTGGCCAGATTCCAACGTTGCACACCAGTGCACAAAATTTCGTACAGACTGTCTCAGTTCAGGTGGTTTGCCACAAAACGGACCTTCTTGAACACCTTACTGAATGTGAGCAGACAGATCATAGTAAACTATAACAGGACGAGATTCTCCAAGAAAAACAATGCAACAACACTCTAAAGCGACACCCTTGAAATGGAAAAAAATGTTGGCCTCACACAAGAACGGACTCAATATTTTTCTTAGAAAAACTTAGCTCAAAGATGCCACTCCAAGCTGTTTGTCGACATCAACATAGTTGTTCTCTTCCAAACGAGGTATGGCATGGCACAGACGATTCGTTATTAATCGAAAGCGGAACCTTCTGGACAGTGGTGATGCTTCATCACATCAAACGAGTCGAGGTGCTACGTTGAGCATTTTCAACAAAGGCGCTAACCCATCAACCAAGTGCTTCAACTTTGTTTCGGTCGGACTCAAGATTTGCTGAAAGCACAATATTTCAAGGAGTTTTGACTCTTGTACTTGGCCGTTCCCCTCAAATTTATCTGTTGGAAAATCCATCTTTTGCGATGTCCGAAACAACTGAAAAAATTCGCCCGGCTGTTCCCCGTTTCAGGCCTTTGAAATGGAAAACAAAACTATAAAGCTCGAGCAGAGTCCATCCCATGCATAAATGCAGGCCGGTATGATGATTCTGGCACAAGGGAAGGAAGTGGCTTCCATCAGGAAGCAGGTGAGGAGTAAAAAGAAAACTGTTGAAGCTGAGACACCCGATTGGTTTCCTAAAGGATGGAAAACGGAGATAAAATATCGAGAATCTGGCGCGACAACAGGTTCAAGTGATAAGTATTATGTCAAAGAAGCTATCAGCTATCGATTCCGATCTAAGCAGGAAGTTAAATCGTACCTAGAATCTGGCAAAAAGCCCAAGCCGAAGTCTAGGTTGCTGGGAAGTGTCAAAAATGAAGCATCTGCTGCTCCACCGTCAACAAATTCACTGATTTTTAGAAGTCCTGGTTTAAATGCTCCTCCCTAGAGAGAGGCAGAATTGGAACATGTGAAAGCTCTAATGAAATCAAAACAACAATGTCCCTGTAACTGGAAAGGCCCTAGATTATGATTTGGCCAGTTAATTTACAGCAGCTAGCCAGGGCGGGTTTCATTTTCCAGAACAAAATGATAATCTTCTTTCAAGACATGACGGCTTAGTGTCAACTGGAGAGACAGTTTTGCCTCCAGATATTTTGGTTGTTGATATTTCAAATGAAAGTCTAGAAAATACTGCTTCCAAGCCTTCAGAAACAGGTTCCAGAGCCAGCGAATGGCAGTTTACCGAACAGAGTATGGCACCATCAGTAAGCGATCAAGCCGGATGCCATGGCTATTTGAATTCTCATAACCAACCATGCTACCCTATAATGCCATTGGTAAATGGGCTGTTAAACCCTGGCCATTGTTCTACTATTTTAGGAGGATCACTTAAGGCGTTTCCTTTCTCAGCTCCTCCTCACAGTCCACGCTCTGTTCTTCACCATAATTCCGATATTTTCCACTCTCACTTGTAGGTACAGCACAATCCTTCCAGAGGAAGGCGAAAAGGTTCGAAAAATGTTGGAAATCCTCGAGAAATGAAAAGGCAGTAAGCAGAACAGTTGGCAGAAAGAGGTCGATTATTGTATTCAAAAGAACAGGCAGGCAGAATTAATGGAGTGTTACAGGTTAGGCAGGCACTCAACGCTTTTAAATGGATGGTTAGTGAAACGTTTTGGTGTCTGAGCATATGCAGAAATCACAAATATAATATGTCATGGCAGCACAGGTGTGGTAGACAGAGCGCAGCTAATGAAGGCTAGGCCAGCGCTATTCAATGCAACTCAGACTAGTTGCTTAGGGAATAACAACATCTTCTTTCTTCTTCTTCTTCCTCTTCTTTTTTTAAACTAAAGGATAAACATTGAGAAATAAAACTACACAGGCCAAACATCATGGCTCTGATACCATGTTATACACACATGGGGAGAAACATAGATGTGAAAGATAAAACATGCAATACAATTTTATTAACATTTTTATATACATTTATAGTACATTATGTGACCGTTGGGATTCACATCCCAAGGTCCCTTGGACTGCTTTGTCCATTTAGCTTCCACACTAACCCATTGAGGATTAGGTGTCCAACAATAACAATATTGTATATGTAATGTTTTTCATGTTTTCTATTTGTATGTTTTGGTTTGAGATTCACATTAACTCTTTCAAAATAGTGTATGAAAACAATTATTTTATCATTCTCTAAAACTTGGTTCAAAAATAATCTATATTTAAAGACCATATTAGGAATTGTGGGTGTAACAACTTTTATTGAAGTAGATAATGTCACATCATTTTGAGTATCATTCACTTTGGGCATTGTCTTGCTTTCTAGAATATGTTAAAACCACTCAAGAAAATTTTCCTTTACTTCAACTGGTTTATAAAGTAGGATAATAACATATTTTGATGAGTGCAATAAGTTTACAAAACTGATATAATTATGAAAGAAATGTCCATTACAATTAATATCGTTATTTATGCATCCCAATTAAATACACCGCGACTATCTAAGCAGTTGTAATAACATTTTCAAATAAACTAAACAAAACAAATTCATTCAACAGTTCCCTTCACAACATCTGTTGCCGAAATTGTTTCACAATTCGTAGTAATAACACTTACGAATCTAGACATAGGAACGCTAAACAAGAAAATACAATGGTATATTTATATATTAACACACATTTCTCTACCAATATTTTTCTTCCAGAACTTGAGGAGGTCAAACATATATATAATTAGTTTCCATTCTGAGTTTCTACATCAAAACTGAGTCATTTTAGGCAGTATTTTTTTGTCCCAAGATTATATCATTAGCCTTTTACAGCAACAAACCCTTTTGATGAAAATACAATCTGATGATGAAGAATTCACCACTATGATATGAGAGGAAGATGGCGCTCTGCACTAAAGCATCACAGGGTCTAGGATAGTAGGCAGTCCAATGTTTTCCTATTCCATCATTATTTTTTCCATTTTCCTGTAGTGAGGAGCTTAGCGTGATAGCTTGAGGACTAGATCGCTACCCATTCTACAATTGTTACCTTCATCCTCGATTCTATCTGTAGCTGTTAGAATGGAGTTAGACGTTGTCAATTTTTCTGTCGACCTAAATCCCAACGAGCTGATTTGGATGCTTCCTCATAGTGTGTCAGATTCTGGTCCTCATTGAACATTGTTTCTCGTGTAGACAAGCCCACTGTCTATCACTGAGCTTTCTAGGCAATCAGTGCCCTACCTGCCAACTTCTACTCCCCCCGTTGCATCTCCTAGGCTTGACTGCCCTCCACTCTCTCCTTCTACGCTCAACCTTCTTGCCGCTTGCATTTCACCCTCCCCTACCTTTGATTCCATTTCTCCTAAGGCATCCCTTCGCCCTACATCATCTCGTATTCCCATTTCTTTAGGGTTGTCACAATCTGGGATATCCTCTATCCATCACTCGACACGAGACAACAACCATAACCCTACCTATTTTTAGGGCAGTTTTCCTATTCCCCCTAACAACTTCAATATTTTTGCAGTTAACCCTTGGAACTCCTCCCCTTCGCCACAGGAAGTCTCACAAGGCAATCGGGACCCCTTTCGGGGCCATCCAGATGTTCCATGGACTAGTAAGGCTAAGAAGAGTAAGTGTGTCAAGACCTTGAGCAAAGACATCAATCTTAGATTTGTGGAAGCTATCATTATGGGAAAAGTGGTGGATATCGCCAATAGGGTTCTAGTGTGGCATGTGAGGGGAAGAAAATATTCGGCTAAGAGGCTTCGCCTCTGGACCATTGAGATTTGGGGCACTTTACTCAACAAAATTATGTCGATCACCATTCTAAGTCGAGGATTATTTGCCGTCAATTTCCACCAAGAAGAATACATAGACTGGATACTCTCCCACTACTGGCATATCGAAACGGATCCTATTCTTCTAAAACAATGCAGCCCCCTCTTCAATCCAGAATGGGAGTAGTTGGGTGCTGGTCCGATTTCCCTGCACTTTTTGTCAGAGGAAATCTTTACTCGCATCAAAAATGCACTGGGTACCTATTTGGATCATGATCTGTCATATGCAACTTCTAACAACAAATCTATGGCCTGCATACTAGCTCACCTTGACATTAGAGAAGGATTGGAGGAAAATATTACTTTACACCGGAATCACTTCACTTGCAAACAAACCCTAGACTATGAGGGAGTCCCCTTCAAGTGTAGAAGGTGTCACAAGGCAGGGAAGGTATATAAGTAGTGTTCCCTTGTCCTATCAGTGACTTGTTCATCAGAAAAAGGCACTAAGAATCGACAATCTAAAGATCCTCTCATGGAAGAACAACCTCGTCATGCCACTAGTCTCATGGCTATGTATGGGGATACTTGTCTACCAACTTGTTTTGCCTCTCTGCAGCCTACATGTCCATCCATGATGAGATCTCAGACTACTGCAGTGGCTACTCACTCCACGGGTACTCTTCCTTTTCTTTGTTCTTTTGTTTCTTTTGTATGTGCTTCACAATAATTACATGTTTCATATGCATCCATTTCTAGCTTGTCCACATTCCCTCTCACATGCCTACTCGATCATCCTTCCACTATCTTCTCCACTACCCCACTCTTTGTTACTGGAGCTGACTCCATCACTTCACTTAAGCCCTCCACCACTTCTCAACTTTCACATCCATATAACCTCTGACCCTGGGTATCCATCCCTCCTAGACCATCCTGATAAGGTCTCTCTTCCCTCTCTATTGAGACTAAACCCACTTGAGGGAACCCTTCAGGATTTTGAGAGCTATCCTTCTTGTCCGGGTAGATGTGGCCCTAGGAAGATAGACCACAATTGATAGGGTTCTTAAAGGAAAGAACATCCTTAATTAAGATGATCCATGAAGTGGTTGTCCCTCAACTTCAGAGGTTTTGCTAGCGCTGCTAAAAAACTATCCCTCAAGAGGCTCCTGGATACAAAGCCATTTGACATAATTTATTTACAAGAAACCCTCGGGAAGGAAGAGTAGGTTTCCCAGATTCTTCACTCTATGATGTCTGGCTTGTGCTTTCATGCCTAGATGTTAATGGATGATCCAGGGGTATTGAACTGCGCATTAATACTCAATCCATCAACCCTATTTCTGTATGGGGGGGACCTAGATTCCTAGGAATGGATATCTTTCCTCAGAGATGGGAAAGAACTTTCATATCATCAATGTTTATGCATTATATCATAATAGGGTGGAGTTCTGGAATCACCAATTGCAACTGTCATTGATGAAGTGTAATAACCTAACTTTGGGTGGAGACCTCAATTTTACTATTCATCATGAGATCTCTTTGGGACATCATACACAGCTAGATCCCCTATCATAATATATGTAACATCTCCTGGAATGACATCATCTGGTGGAGATCCCCATGAACAAAAAGAAACTAACATGACATAATAGGAAAATTTATGATGCTACTTTGCATAGGCAATTGGATTGGTTTCTCATCAAAGAGGACTTGCTTGCTACCCTCTCCAATTTTCTTCAATGGGTTGGATCTGGGGGTGTCTTTGATCACTCCCCCATCTATTTGGAACTAGTTGGTACATCCCTAAAGCTTGTAGAACCCTTCATGTTCAACTCGACCTGGTTATAGGACCCCAAATATCACAAATTGGTTACCGATTTTTGGAGAGACAAACCTCCTTCCCAAAGGTATAACCTAGTTGAAGGATTTTGTCGAAACCTCATGGAACTTAAAAATATCTCCATTCAATGGGCCAAATCTAAATGATCTAGAGACAACCAGACTCTTTGTGCAATTGAGCACTAGCTTGGCAATCTTATGGATGAGCAAGGTCACGGATTCATCTCAGTTGAAGCTAAATCTACCCTCACCGAGGTAGAGGCCTAAAGGTCAACTATTCTATGGGACCGAGAAGAGACTCGGAGACTTAGAAGCAAATCCATCTGGCTGAAGGCAGGGAATGACGATACTAAATTCTTCCACAATTATGCCAAAGGAAGGCGAGCTTGTAACACCATTTGGAAAATGTCTACTAATCATGGACAATATGCTCAAATGTTCCATCAACTAGATCATTTGGGAAATTCAGTTTTCAATAGATTTTCAAGGCTCCAGTTGGGATTTTGCTCACCGAAATCATTTGTATTGCTAATCATTTCCCTTGGTATGTTGACCCTTACATATCTGAAGAACTCACTAAACCTATATCTATGGGCGAATTGGAGATCACCTTGAAATGGTTCAAGAAGCATAAAAGTCTAGGCCCTGATGGATGGTCTATAGAATTCTATCTACCTTCTTTTGATACTTTAGGCATGGACCTACTCAAGGTTGTTGAGGAATGTAGGATTACAGGGCACATGTATGAGGTCACCAATTCCACCTTCATTTCCCTCATCCCTAAGGTGGACTCCCCTCAATCCTTCAATGATTTCCAAACCATATCCCCTTGCAACTACTTATACAAAATTATAGCGAAAATAATTACTAATTGTATCAAGCCTATTGTCTCGGCCAACATCTCATATGAACAATTTTCTTTCCTCCATAATTGACAGATCCATGAAGCCATTGGCACATAATAGGAAGCTCTCCATTCTATAAAATTGAAGCATCTAAAATCATCCATTCTCAAAAATCAGTCTATCAAAGGATCTTGATCAAGTTAGCTATTTCTATCTTAGGATGTTTCTCACACACCTTGGATTCCACATCCCTTTCATCCGATGGATTATGTTCTGCATTTCACTTGTCTCCTTTAGTGTACTTATAAATGGATCGGTCTCCAATTTATCCCATGCTGAGAGGGGCCTCAAACATGGTTGTCCACTATCCCCATTACTTTTCCTTCTTCTCATGGAATGACTAAGCAAGCTAATCCTAGAGGAAAGAAGAGTTGGGTGACTAATGGGGCTCAAGGTCACTGATCAATGTATTTTATCCCATCTTCTTTTCGTTGATGATATGTTATTTTTATCATCAGTGGCATCCGAGACTTCAATACTTTCTATGATATCATACAAATTTTTTGTACAACTACTGGGATGGAAACCAATAGAACAAAGCCTACCATCACCTTCACAGGTTGCTCTCCTCAGGAATCCATACATGCTTATCAGCATTTTCCCTTCCAAAGTTTTCAATTGGATGATGAACTTAAATATTTGGTGTTTCAGATAAACTCCCATGGATAAAAAATAGCTGACTAGACTCTATTGATGACTAAGGTGTAAAAAAGTTTGCTTAGTTGGAACCACCAATTATTATCTAGAGCTAGGAGGCTAGTTCTTATCAAATCAGTATTGGAAGCCACTATGGTTTACTAGTTGTACCTTTCTTGGATTCCTCAAGGTATACTTTTGACAATACAAAAGATATGCTCCAAATTTCTATGGAATGGACACAAGGATGGGAAGTCATTCACTTGGGTGATATGGAGTTGTATTGCATTTCCCAGGAAATTGGGACGATGGGCCCTCAAATACCTTCCAGCATTTTCACATGCATTGGCTGCCAAATTGGGATGGCTACTCCTAAAGCTCAAAAGTCTGTGGAAAGTTGTGGTCATCAATAAATACATTTGGCCGCATAACCTCATGGATTGGGTTCGCCTTCCATCTTGTAACAAACATGGTATCTCTATCGTCTTGACGGTTGTATTACAAACTCTCCTGAGCATCACGAATGGCCTCACTTGGTGAATTAATAATGGAGCAACAATCTACATTGGATCTAAATCATGGATAAGCTGTGCAAACTTATATTGACTTCCTCCAGACCTTATTTCATTCCTAAATGGCAGGGACATATCCACGATTGCACAAATAGTAGATCAACATAACACTACTATTTTCCTGCAAGCTTGGAAATTTGCAACTACACTAGGAATTCAAGATCAGTGCATACAAGATTGGGGGAAGTACATAAATGTGTTATCTAAATCACATGTCTGAATATCTAATCGCGATGATGATCTCATATGGGCTTTGACAGCTCATTGAGTATACTCTCCCAAGATCAGATATCGAATTATACATGTTGCGCATAAGCCCCCTTTTCTAGAGGGGTGGTGGAGAGCACTTGGAAACCTAAGGCTCCCCCATGAACTCAACTCTTTATGTGGAATATCATCATGAATAAAAATCCTACAAGTATCAACTTGATGAAGAGATCAAACTTTTTTTCTTCTTGGTGTGTCATTCGTCAATAGCACGAGGAATCAAATGATCATCTCTTCCTATTCTGCAGAACCTTACAACACATTTTGGGAGAAAGTCCTCTCCTCTTTGGACATATCTCAACATTGGGAAGGGTGAAACATCAATGAGGCACAAAACGACTAGTGGAAAGCTTCCCCCAACATGAAGAATCACAATCTCCCCCTGATTATATGATGTCATACTTGGTTAAGTCAAAACAACATCATCTTTAACAATCTGCAAATTTGGTGGCCTTTGGTAATCACTAGAATCATCAATAATTTCAATGAAATACTAGATGTTGAACAGTCCCCACCTTCTCGCACCATAACTCTTGTAGCCATCAACCATGACCATCCATGGGTATACTTCGACGGATTTTCCCAAGACCAGCGGTGTGGGGTATTCTTCTCCATTTATTAGACAATCACTCTTTTTGAACTGCATGGGGTTTGGTGCTAGCATAAACAATTTCACTGAGCTCATCTCACTCCGACATTTGTTATACTTTATATTGGAACATAACTGTAGACATATTCAGATGTTTTGGGACTCTAAGATCATCATTAATTGGTTCTCTTGCACAACTGCATGTCATGTGCATTCTCTCAGGAACATTTTGGATGATTCATTGCCTTTAAAATCACAATTTGAACAAATTAACTGTTTCCACATTTACAGGGAGCACAACTAGGCTACGGACAAACTTTGCATGGAGGCAGCGAATCAACCCAGATGACAATGGTTTATCCAAGAACAGAGGCAGGGAGAGTTCTTCTAGTATTATCACAAGCCTTACAATGACCAAATATAACAGAGGGCTGACAGGCCCCAATTTTCACAGTTTTTATGATCCTAATATATATATATATATATCTATATATATGATATATAATAATAATATATATTTGCAAGAAACATTTTGTTTTCTATAAAATATTAGTAAGCTAAAGGCATACCTTAATGGGTAATTAGTAATTACGCTTATATTTCGATGGCTTGTACACACATACATCATATGCTACCAACATTTACAACATGTAATTTTCCATTTATAATAGAAAATTATGATTTTTCCGAGGGGAAAAAACAAACCCTTTTGATTATCAAATCAATGCTCTTGTACCCTATGAGACTATGAATTTTTGAATCATACTCATAATGGTTTTATTACTGGGAAATTCAAAAGTGGGTTTTCTCTAGTGACTCCACAACCATTTTTCCTTGTGAAGATCACTCCAAACTAGAAAAGTGCTCCAATTTTTCAATTTTGTCAATGAGGCTCTCATGTTAGTGAACAGTGTTGTTGTTTCCCAGTTGGCAACCCTTGGACCTAAAGTCAACCTAAGGTCTCATTGGGTCAAGAGCTCCCCCATCAAGGATTGTGTCTTTCCAAAGTCATCTAAAAAAATGCAGGTCTGCTACACATGGTAGTCTTGATAGAGGACTTTACCCAGTTTATCTTAGGTACTCTAACAAAACCTCACATCACATGCAAAGGTGAATTTCTACTGTAATTAACACATACTGATATAAGCTTACAAAGTAATCCAAAGGGGAAAACTTCCATATTATGGAACTAAACCTTAAAATGTCCATATTAGCCTTCACAATGAATTTTTGCCAATAATTAGGTAACTTGGGTTAATTAGAGGCACTTTAATTTTAAATATGAAGATATTATTTTGATGTTTAAATAGAGAAATGTGTATTGAATGTAGGGTTTCTAGGTTTTTAATCCTTCCTTTAAATACCTAATAAACAACTGTGAAGGAATAAGATGTAAAATTTAATCATGCTTATTTACATGCCTTGCAAAGACAAAACTATTGTAGGAGATTTCATGGTTCCCAAATTGTGGTGTTGGTTTTGTATTTGCTAATGGGAGGACCCTTTGAACTTCCTAAGGTGGTATTGTAGTGATTGTTGAAAAATGACACTGATATATATCATAGTCTTATGTAACGTATATGCTACATACTCAAAGGAGGTATTTCTTGGTTATCGTGTACTTTGTGTGCACGACCTACTAAATATGTTCCTTTTCTATTTGTAATAAAGTTTTAATACCACGTGAGTAAATAGATAGTTACCAAACATGTGCTTCATGTACACAACCTACTAAACGTGTTCCTTTTCTATTTGTAATAATGTTTCGATACCATATGATTAAATAAATAGTTACCAGACATGCCACATGTTTATTTCGAATTCACTGTACTATCACAATGTAATTATAAATCATGGATGTTGATATGCATAATTGTCACAACAAGGTTATGTATCCTGTCCAATAAGAAAGGGTTACACATATTACATCATGTCTTATTCTTGGATTTTGCTCCATA
>APFE031045420.1:0-11156 GCA_000404065.3 Pinus taeda
AGTCCTAGCAACGAAACTTTGGTGGAGATGGTTGAAAGGCGGTAAGGATCTATGGAAGGAAATATGGACTTTGAAATATAACATGCCCACAGCAGTTGAAGAAATCATGAGAAAGGAAGAAATGGCAAGAGGTTCTGCGATATGGGATCTAGCATGTCAAAATAGAGACATCATAAATAGACATGCTTTTTGGGAAATAAGAAATGGAAGTACAACAAAATTTTGGGAAGAGGCCTGGCAACAGCGGGAGAGATTGATGGAAGTTCAAGAGATGCAGAATATTTACAGGGAAGCCAAGGCTAAAGGGTTAATCTTAGTCACAGACTATTGGAAGGAAGGGGGAGAAAACGAGATATGGAGAGAATGGAAAGCACCTGAAGAATGGGGCAATAACATTGAGGAGGATTTGAAAGCTAGAATAATAAAGGAGATGAACTCAAGGAGGATTAAAAACAGAGAAGGACCAAATATCCTCAGATGGGGCGGAAATACAAAAGGTACTTTCTCAGTTAAGGAAGCCTATGCCATAAAATCCAATCAAGCACAGGAAGTCCAGACTCATGACTGGAAACAATTATGGAAGAATAGGTGGTGGCCAAATGTTACCCTGTTTGCATGGCTAGTTGGTAGAAAACGCATACTTACATGGGACCAAATTCAGAAAAGAGGTTTCCTGGGACCACCAAGATGTAGCTTATGTGACCAAAACGGAGAAGACCAGGAACACATCTTGAATGGTTGCCTGGTAGCTCAGTCTCAATGGGAAGAAACCAGATGTCTCTTTGGAAAGACAATCCGCGACCCCATGGACATAACCCAAACTCTTTTCCAATGGGGGAAGGGATAATTTGATAGCCCGGTGATCAGGAGAGCTTTGAACTTGGTAATGGGCTTCAACATATGGAACCTATGGAAAGAGAGGAATTGTAGGACTTTTCAAGGTAAGAGATCCAAACCAGAGGACTTATGGAAAAGAACTCAGAATCAAATAAGAGAAACAATCCTATCGGAAGCATGGGAGCAAGAAGATTGGAAAACTTCGGAGGAGGAGAATTATATTCTAAGGAAGTTAAATCTGCAACCCAATATGGTTTCCCCTAACAATAAAAAACTTAGGTTATAAAAATCCAAAGCCCGTTTGTTTTCGTACGCCCTCAAGAAGGTTTCATCAAACTCAACTTTGACGGAGTGTCAAAGGGAAACCTACGTCCGGCGGGATATGGTGGGATCTTCAGAGATAGCCAAGGATAGACCAGGTGGATCTATGCAGATAGAGGAGGTATAATGAGTAACAACGAAGCCGAATTCATGGCGGTGTATCAAGGGATTAGGATTGCAATTAGGAATGGTTACATGAAATTAGATATAGAAGGGGATTCAAATCTGGTGATAGAGACAATTAGGAAATTAAATCAGGGCAAGTCATGGGAACAGGTGGCCAAAAGCTAGAGGACAACAGGTCTTATCCAGGACCTCGAAGAAGCCATGAAGCGTATAGAGTACAAGGTCATCCATCATGTAAGAAGAGAGGGTAATAAGCCTGCTGATTATCTGGCAAATTAGGGATGTAATGAACCGGAAGGAAAGGTAGATTCTATATGGACACCCCAGATGGCTAGAACAAGATGGGAAAACTTAAATAGAATAACCAATCAGGATAATAATGAAGCAATACTTCCATGACAAAGAAAATAATCGCTCCCCGATCGGGGTGGAGACGTACGGACATATGAAAATGGTGAAGAGATATCTGGACCAGCACGCGCCATTATTCCAAGAGATCATCATGAGGAAGGATGCGACGACGAGCAGGGAAGGCCACAAACCAAGGCAAGGGGTAGGCAGTATCATGAGGAAGACTGGAGAAGGAATCGGTGGCGATTATCTGCCGCATCAGAGGTTAGTTGGTTAACTTCATTTAAGGATGAAAGCAGAGCGATCGACAGACAATTTGAAGTCTGGGAAGGTGGCGAGGAGCAGGGTAAGGTGGCAGAGAGGCGCGCGACCCAGTTTTCATCATCAATCGATCGATATGGCGGAAGGAGGAAGGAGGGAGAGGCCAGTGCAGGAGGGAGGAAGGAGGAAAATACGGGGGGAGCAGGAACAAATAAAGGTGGAAGACGACAGTTCTGAAGAGAAGGAACTGGGGATTGGAAAGGGAAAAGGTCGGGTAAGAGATACCTTCGAAGTTGGACAGAGCAGCAGGGGCAGACCGTCGAAGCAAGGGAATAGGAGGAGAAGCAGAGGGCGTGGTCGTCCGCGGTAGGTTCCCCAATCTAAACCGGAGTCTGAGGCCTAGAATCAACATAAGAAAGGAAGACGCTCCATGTAGCAGGCAGCGAAGGACGCGGAGAAGGCATACATTCAAGGGATTGACAACGATATTAGGAGGATGATCGACGCAATGGAATTCAGCATTCTGGAGGAACCATCAGACCCAGAAATGGTGGAATGGATTACTCTACTTCCGGACCCGGGGAATACGCGTGGCTGCCTGACCTTGTACAAACGGGCTCTTCATATGTACTGGGTAATGAAACATCTGCTAGCCAAAGTAATGGAGCAGGTTGCTATTGAGATGGCGGAGATTGCCCATGGAATGCCGGTTATGACAAAGGAGATGACTAATCTGCAACTTATGATGCGAAACCAGGATAACAAAATCGAGGAAGTCTGCATCTTACTGAAGGAATTGGCCATGGAAAAGCATGAGGGAGAAAGAAAGCAAGAAATTTGGGTAGATTGATTGTCTGCTCTGTTATTTTTTGAATTTTTGTGATAAACTTTAGAAAATCAATCTGTATGGAAATTACATTATGGGTCGAAGTCTAGATATTGAAAATCAGTACGTAGATAGAGATCTGTTTTGGTTCCTGGTATGTTACGTTAAGTTTGACAGGTATACATTCCCAAACTATGCTTCTATGAGTGACCAACAGACCTGGTTTCCCTTCGGGGCAGGTTGAGGTCATAGGTTTTGTACAGTTTTACTATGGTTGTATGTATATAGAAATGGTAATACCGCAACTTACAAAAAAAAAATTAACAGATCCAAAAATCTAGGGAGAAATAAACCCTCATATTGTAGATTTTGGATTTTCTAATATATTTTAGTAGATTTTTTTTGACGAATTGTCCAATGGAATATCCATGAAAGTTTACAAATCAACTTTGATGATTGAACTCAAACTTTTATTTTCTTAATCAATTTTAAACTATGATTTTGAATAGGTTAATTTAAATGTTAATGATAATATGAATGAATTATATATCCATTAATATGACATAATTAATGTTGTCAACTCACATTGTTATGACAAAGTGAAATGAAAATGTTGGATACATTAACTTGTATCTAATAATGGTTTTCCTAGTGTGGTAGGTAATCACATGTATATATTGACATGGGATTATGGAAACATTATACTAGACTTTGGATCAAGTTAGGATAGCCTAAAATGTTATATGATTAATGTTATGCTTTGATTTTCATTATGGAATTATTTGATGCATTGATTTTAGTGTGTGTAGGCATAGAGAACATGCATGTTCTTTGATCCACATATGGGTAATGGGGTTGTATAGAAGTGTGTGGGGTATTGTTAGGAAAAGGAGGGTACACAATTCTTTTTTCCACCTACTAGCACTCCTTTTTCATGACTTGGGTTGAAAATATAGGGATTCTTTTACTCAAAGGTTTCACATTGTCATGAAGGTAGGACATGCATTTGGTCCCTCATGAGGTTTAGTTGATGATCCATATTAGATCATTATATTATTTTTCATTTATCTCAATGCTTTCATAGTGCAAAAATTAGAGGAATAATCATGTAGGGTCATTTAATGAGAGGTCCTAGTTTGGAGAATTGCAATCTGAGACCTTCCAGAGCCATTTTGAGGAATTTCAAAATATTTTTTGGCTTTCTATTGCTAATTCCGAAACCTTTCTTATTATTATACACTTAGATAAACTTCCAACGGTCCAAGAATCACGTCAAATGGAGTTCATATGTAAAAGTTATGCTTCCCATAAGTTGACCTATCATATTGACAACCATGGTACAAGAGGATGCCCTATCATCCCTCATTACTCATGCTTATGGGGCTATCCATGTGTGGAATTTCAAAAATACTTTAGAATGTCCAAAATCATAAGTCTAGTTAAGGGTTTTGTGATACAAATTTTACCCTTAGTTCGCTATTAAGCTATGTTAAATACCACGATGTTAGAAGAAGTAGGGATTTCATTCTATGCTATTGTATTTAGCTTCATTGTTGAGTAGAACAATTGTGAGGGGGAGTTAGAGAGAATAATACGGGGGGTTAAGATTCTATAGTAGCCTTATAGTCCATAGGTCTTAGGTAACTCCATAGAGGCACCTCTTCCTTTTTACTTGCATATTTCCATACTAGAGAAAAAGTTAATAGAGCAACTTCACCTTCTAGCTGGGTTTTCTCCTGTAATGGTTCCTAAGGTAAAATTTGTGTCTATTGTGGATGGTGTGTGTATTTATTTATATTATATATTTCTCGCATTTGAGCTAAACTAATTCATTTAAGCATAAAAACAATAAATAAAAAATATGAGATTTTAAGTGAATTAACATTCACAGTAAATATTTCAATAGTGTTATCACAGTTGTTGTGGAAAATTGTTCCATTGGAATACCCATGATAGTTTATCTATCAATTGAGGGGTGAAAAATAATGAAACCATTACTCTTGCAACATGAGCAACAAGATTTGAGTTAATTGTGTCTCAATAGTTACATGATTTCCCCACCAAGAAAGTTGAGTGCTTAAAGGGCATGCAAAGCATGACACCTGTGGTACTAACTAAAAGGTAACTCTTGAATGGAATGAATAAGAATGACATACTAGGTATTAGTTATAAATTATTAGGAATATAGTGAAAAAAATGGTTAAAGACTATAAAATATGCTTTCTTTAATATGAACATGTTAATTAATAAGAGAAAAATGATGATATAGTTTATGCATTATTAACACAGAGAGAAAAAATAATTAAATGAATACTAATATGAATGAACATACAAATTAATTGGTATTTTATAACAAAGAGGAATCATGTTGCTAATTAAAAGTGTTTTTTTATAGGTTATGTTCCATGAGAAAACCCCTGAGTATTTCCCCTCATTTTAAGGAGTGTACCCAAGGTAAACCTTAGAATCCTTAGTGGACAAGGCTAGTTAACAACAAGGTTCAAATCCTTTACAATTATATTCATTAAGATCTCAACTTGCCACTTATTTTATTGAACTTGGGTGGGTGGGATAGCTATCATTCCTCCCAACCACTTGGGCAAACCTAAATGAAATTTTAATTAAAATTTATAAGTAAAAATTATACATTCTATGTACATGCATGAAATAAAAATAAAGTAATTATTAACTAACTAAACCTTAATCACCCTAGGTCAAGATGGGGCCTCCATGCAGGTAACTCTCATTGCATTGTCCATTCAATCCCTAGCTTCTTGGTACCTTCCTTTAGTTTTTTCTGATGGTGTTTTTGTTGATATTAGTATGCATTTCCATTTGGTGGTCTTTCAGTTTTAGATAGAAAGGAAATTTCATTGTTTGAGTTGTATTTGGTTTGAGTATTTTCATTACCTCTCGAGTTTCAACTTAGTTTTGTTTTTCATAATGTATCCTAATAGGAAAAGGGTGGACATCCCATAATTGGAGGAAATATGCAAGGTGTTTTGTAGGCACAAGGAGATAAATTAGGGAAAAACAAATGCCTTAATGGAAATTCTTCCAAACTTCCAAAGCTTGAGTAGGTCAGTGCCACCCATAATATGAATATGATGAATCTCTTTCTCCCATGGAAAAAAAGGATTGGTACCCTTGAGGCTGAATGAAACCATCTCAAATCCTTTGTTCTATCTTAGCCAATGGATTATATCTCTCTTGGGTCCAATAACCTTGACATTGATAGCTCCTTATAGGTAGGACATATGGAGGATGATGTTTTTCACCAAAACATAGAGCCAATTGAGATTGAGGAAAAACATTATCCTCACATGAAGGGGTAGGAAGCTCAAAACAATGCCTAGCCATGACTACTTTTCTATATATTCTTGTATTATTTACAACTTGTGTAAATTTTTGAAACAATCTACATGTAGAAAAACTTGGAACTCCTATTTTGAAAGGATTTTATATCATACAATATATTATGTAGAATTATGCATAATAATGATATAATATGAAAACTAGAGTAAATGTAATGTTTCTAGCTTAAGTTCAACTCTTTTTTGAAGTAATATAATTTCAGTTTTAGGAAAAAAATTAACTACAATCAACTATTATCTCACCAACAAATAAAGGAGACGAAAGAGGAAGAAAAATTCAAATTCAATAAAAGTGTGGTAAAAGACAAGTAGGTTGGGAGAAGTTAAAGTGAAATATTAAATAACTATAGTTGTGAATCCATGTGTACTCACACAAGTAGGAAGTAATGAGCTCAAAGAAACACCTAAGTGTCAAAATATCAAATGTAGGACTTGGGTGAGCATAATTCATTACTTTTACAATTTTAAATAAGAAATTATTTGTGTAATTGTGCATATGTGTAACACATGAGTGGTTGAATAATAAGTAAATGATAATTTAATAAATTACATATTTGTGTGAGTTGGACTAATGGCATTAGCCATAACCTATAATATGAAAGTTTGAACTAAGAAGAAAACTTGTTTACACCTTAATGTTGGTTGATTGTTGTAATTTTTGAGAAAGTTTTATTGGTGATTTTTTAGAGTTTGGTTTATTGATGAGTATTGCAAAGTGGAGAATTTATCCACAAGGTTATTGGCTTCACTCTTCTCTTATTTCCATATTTCTACCTTCTATATAGTTACATTGCAACTCAAAGGTGCTTCGAGAAGAAGAATACCCATAGGATTTGGTAGGGTGGTTAAATAGTGGATTATCGAAGGGTCGACAAGTTGACACAAAGGAGGAGTTGAATTCATAAATCAATTAGTCAACTATTCAATAATCTATTTATGATAACCCTTGCATATTTATTTATGAATATTTGTTTATTAATTATGTAAATTAATATTCTTTTTCATGTTGATTTGATCAATTGTATTTGTATTGGTAAATAATATAGAGGACTTCTATATTGTATTTGTAATAGTTGATTTATGTGTATGTATATGTGTGTACATTAATTAATTGTGTAACAATTAATTATTATTGAAATAGTGAAATTAATTTGCATGAAGAAACATGAGTCACATAGACTCATTTTTAGAATTTTTATACACTTGAAAAATCGTAATTAAGAGAGGGGAAACAACTACTGCATTTCATAGACTTTAAAATTCTAAAGCAAGTTATAATTAATTTCTTATTTATATTTCAATTAATAGTATTACAATGAAGTTGTATGGTGAAGTAAAACTGTTTTATGCTCTTTCCACTTTTATTGGAATTTGGTGATACAATTTTAGGAGATATCACTTTTCATTACTTGAAATACATTTTTAAATGTGTAAATGGATTTAGAGTTTAGAAAATCCTCATAACACTCAATCTATACACATTTAACCACTCAAATCTAAAATTTAAAGTAAAACTTATTGAATAATATACTTAGAAAAAACCAAAAAAAAAAACATTTAAATTACACAATTTATATAAAAAATTAGTTAAATCCCATTTATACTTATAAATCCAAATCATTTATGAAATCAACATACAACATTACCAAAATGGTTTATGAAATCGATAGTGTACAATACCACTCAATTATACAACATTACCAAAATGGTTTATGAAATTTACAATACCACTAAATTATAATTATACAACATTACCAAAATGGTTTATGAAATTTACAATACCACTAAATTATTTTAGTGAAACTGGTATTGGACATTACCACCAAACTCATTTCGTGAAAACAATCTTATGCAATAGAAGGATTTAGATTTAGATTTCAATTAACTTAGAGTTAATTGAACACACTCACATAGAAGCCATGGAACCGTGGTGCATTGATTCTATATATTCATTATAGATCAAGTTCATCTATTGAAATCAGAATAGCATGCTTCTCGGTATTTTAAATTGTGAAATAAAAGTAATTTTATATTTAGTTTTAAATATTTATATCACAGTGCAATAATAATATTTTTAAATCTATATTTATATTATTTTTTCCAAAACGGAAGAAAACACTTTTTTATTGAAAATGTCAAAAAGAGTGCAAATTATTATATATATAATTAAAAATGTATGGAATGTATCAATTAAAATTTATTTTAAAATATTCTATACTATAATTAAATTATATTATTTGTTTTTAATTAAAATAATTTTTATATATTTGTTTTAATAAAAAAAAATTAATATTAAAATAATAATATTAAAGATATTAGATTTTAGATTTTTGTGATTTACATTGATAATGAGATTGTTTTTGGATTAACCACATCATGATGACATTTTGAACCATCTAATGTGGTTCATCCTCGGGGTAAAGGTGAAAAGATCAATCTTTCTAAATGATTAAATAGAGAGATGCATTTGGGTCTAGAATTAGCCATTCTAAATTACTCATTAGGAATTAGTTAACAATTAGCTGTCAGGAATTAGTTACTAGAATTAAATGATTTTATATTATTATTTAATTGTAATTTAATTCATATATTTTATTCTGTTTTAATTATAGAGATTAATTCATTATCCAATCAAATATCTCCGAATATTTATATTTAATAAAAATACTAAGATTGCTTTATTAGTAACTTAAATGATTTTATTATTTTATTCCAATATTTTATTATATATATTAAATTAATCCAGTACAAATTTATAATAGATTTAATATTTAATAAAAAGATAGAATGGTTTATAGTAAATAGTCATTAGCATTAGTTTATTAGAAGAATAATAAATTATTTATTTTATTTTATTTTAATTTTTTATTATAACAATTTTTTTGTTTTTCAATTGAAGTGAATTAAATTGAATATAAAATTACAGATTTTTTTTTTCTTTCTTAAATTATTTATATAACTGCTATTAAAAATTCAACTATTTGAGAATAATTAAGAAAGCTAGGAAAAACCAAAATTAAATAAATTCAAGTAAAAAAAATGTAGGAAAACAAATATGGCGGGAAAGAAATTAAGAAAGCACAGGAATCCATCTCTTACTTAATTTCCAACCATCGTCTATGTCGAGATTGATTGCATGCTTCTCGATCTCAATAGCCTCTCTTAGCTTCCTATGATGGAAGTGATCAACCCTTGTGATGACACGAGAATCTTGAATGCATACATGGTGCTTGGATTTCAGCACATGTTTGGCTAAAGCAGAGGAACGAGAACAATTGTGCCTAATGTCTACTGCATGTTCATGGATTTTTTGGTTGATGGAATGAACAATTTCATCCGTAAGGAATCCCACAAGAACAAGGAATAGAGTAGACACCTTTCATGCCTTCAGGGTTGACCGGGTCTTTAACAGATCTAAGAGAGTTTCTAATGGTACTAAGGGGGTTGAAGACAATCAAGGAAAATTTTAAGGATGGAAATTTTTCTTGAATTTTAGAAACATTGGCGAATCTCATTAATCACTAATATGCAAACTATAAAATGTTTATTGATATATTTGTAAAATTATTCAAATTTATAATGATTTTATATATAGTCTCATATATTGTTTGGCGTATTTAAAGTAAATAATTTTATTTATAGTCCTAAATTTTGGTGGACATCACCTTTTATAAAAATTGGAAATTAGCGAATCTTTTTGTGGAAAAATCATGGAAAATTAGCCCACTGGGCGAACATTAGCCCCTAAAATTTTCCATGAAGACAATAGAAACTCTATTCTTCTTAAGAATATAAAAAATATTATTAATGGCCCCTTAGATAAAGGGGAGTTGCATATTGGGAATTTGATCATCACGAGCAGGTTTAACTCTGGACTCTTTATTGGCTCATTGAAACGCTCTAAGACCTTGTTGCCTACTATAGCCATTATTTTCAATAACATTCAGAAGACGAGATTCTTCTTCTTCTAAGTGATTCTCACCAGAAATCTTGAGAGCACGGGTGACTAGAGTGTTAAGAACTCCTAATTTTTATGCCGAAAAATGATGAGAACTGGCATGAAGATATTGTTCTGTGTGTTTTTTTGTGGAAATTTTGGTGAGAAACGAAACTATCGCCCATCCTAAAGAGGAGAATATCAAGGAAAAGAAGGCACCTGTGTACCTTGACTTCCATTGTGAATTTGATGGACTCGAATTGAGAATTAAGGTGGTTGAGAAACATATCTAATTTCTCACAACCATGGGGCAAATGACGGATGTATCATCAACAAAACTCTTCCATTGCTTCAGGCAGAATTGAGAAGAGGCCAAAGCTTTGGTCTCAAAATCTTCCACGAATAAGTTGGCAACTATAGGGGAAAGAGGAGAACCCATCGCTACCCCATAAGTTTGTTCAAAGAACTCACCTTGGAAGCTAAAAAAAGTGAAGGTAAGGAAAATACCAACCAAATTGGTAGTGTCATTATCGGTGATCCGATTAATGACAACGATCGTCTCCTGAATAGGGATTTTAGTATAAAGGGAGACAACATCAAATCTTACTAATAAATCCCCCAGGCCAAGCCATATATCCTTCAACTCTTTGACAAAGGAAGTAGAGTCTTTAACAAAAGACTTTGTGTGCCCAACAAGAGGCTTGAGTCTTTGAGCAAAGAATTTAGCAAGAAGATAAGAAGGCCCACCTATTGTGTTAACAAAGGGTCTCAAGTGGATCTCGACCTTATGGACCTTCGAAAGGCCGTAAATTCTTAGGGTAAGAGGGTTTCTTTTGATAAGCTTATTGTTGAGAAAATTAAGAGAATTATTAGATTTTATGGCATGTGCAATCTCTTTTGTAACTTTTTTTAAAGGGATTCTTAGTAAGCTTAATGTAACTCCCACTGTTATAAATATGGTCAATCATTTTTCTAATATAGTCAACTTTATCTAAGATAACAATGACACCCCCTTTATCAATTTTTAGGATGATAATGCTAGGGTTATCCCTAAGGGCGTTTAGGGCAAGAAACTCCTTTTTGCTAATGTTGCTTTTAGAAGGTTTGGCTTTCCTAAGAACAA
>APFE031045423.1:0-19403 GCA_000404065.3 Pinus taeda
TTTCAGCAAAGCTTTAAAAAAAGTAAAAATGATCCTAATTTGTATGTCAAGACAGATAGAAATGGGGATATAGTATTACTCTCTATATATGTTGATGATCTAATAATAAGAGGGAGTGCTGATAAATTGATTATAGATATAAAAATAAAGTTATCACAGGAATTTGAGATGAAGGATATTGGTGAGATGCACTATAGTCTAGGTCTTGAAGTATGGAGAGATGATGGAAGAACCTTAATCACACAAAGCAAATATACAAATGAAGTACTAAAGAGATTTCATATGAATGGATGTAAAGCAGTGAGTACTCCATTGGAACAAAATATCAAATTAAGAAGTGATGATGGAACAAAATAGGTCAATGGAACATTGTATCGACAATTAGTCGGAATTATGAATTATCTCACTACCACTAGACCAGACATTGCTTATGCAGTAAGCATACTTAGTCAATTCATGGCTAAGCCTCATGAAAGCTATTGGATAGTTGCAAAAAGGGTCCTTTGATATTTAAAGGGAACTATCAATTTTGGTATTGAATATACTAATGCTTGTAATGTTGAATCGATAGGTCATTCTGATTCTGACTGAGCTGGAAATCCAGATGACAGGAAATCCACCACTAGATACGTCTTCAATATAGGATCGAGAGCTATATCATGGAGTAGTAAGAAACATGCAAAAGTTTCCTTATCATCAACTGAAGCAGAATATAAAGCATTATGTAGTGGCACTTGTGAAGCCATATGGCTTAGAAGAATACTTGAAGATGTTGGTGAAGGTCAACAAGAACCTATAATTCAAGATTGGGACGACGAGAAAACAAAGCAAAGGTGCTTTTGCAGATGACGGTTAAGGACAACATTATTCCACACATTAGAGAGTGCAAAACATCCACGGAGACATGGGACACTCTCAAAAATTTGTATGAGACGAAGACTGCAAATCGAATATTGTATTTAAAGAGTAAGCTTCTTTCAATTAAGATGGAAGAAAATGAAAATGTTAGTAATTTTATTTCTAAAATTAAAGATCTAAAGGATAAATTAGGTGACATTGGTGAATCAATATCTAGTACAGACTTGGTTACTGTGACATTAAATGGAATGATTGATGAATATCAAATGTTTATCACTGGTCTTTCAGCTAGAGAGAAGGCTCCTACTTTTGATGAGTTGGCAGGTATACTTATGCAGGAAGAAGAGCGGAGAAGAAGCCTTAAACATAAATCTCCCAATTCAGATTTGGCATTGATGGCCAAAGGGAAGCAGTCCTTCAAAGGAAAACAGTGGGAGAAAAATAAAGGCAAAATGCCACAGGTAAAATCATTTCAAGGTACACCTTTACCAAGGACAAATGCCAAATCAAGTAGAGATTATGTGTGTTATTACTGTGGAAAACCTGGTCACTTTGCTAAGAATTGCATGAAAAGAAGGTCTGATCAATTTAAACAAAGAAGGCATTCAGAAAATTATGTTGATAGAGATGAAGCAATTAGTCATGAGTTTAGCAATCTTAAATTATTTGTGTCCAATGTTGCTTTATCAGCAGAAACTAAAGATGATAATGCTTGGTTTATAGATTCTAGTGTATCAATCCATATGTCATGCAAAAGAGATTGGTTTGATACTTATCATGAGATTAATAATGGTGGACACATCTATTTAGGAGATAATAGATCACATGAAATTAAAGGATATGGTGATATAAGGGTTATGATGCCTAATGGAAAAGAAAAACAAATTCAAAATGTGGTGTATGTTCCAGGATTAAAGAAGAACTTAATTTCAGTCTCTACTATCACAGATCAAAATTTAAAAGTTGAATTTGTGAAATCACATTGTTTGGTAAAGGATGTGCAGGACAACTACAAGGTTGTTGCAAAAGGAATGAGAGTTGGATGCTTATACAAGTTGAATGTAATGAAGAATGGGCATCAAGCTTTGGCATCAACAGGCATGTCAATTATAGAACTTTGGCATCAAAGGTATGGACACTTAAATCATAATGACCTAATGTCACTACAAAAGAAACTCATGGTAGAAGGTCTTCCAATTATTAAAGGGGAACACTTTGAATGTTAAGGTTGTGCACTAGGAAAACAACATAGGGAAGAATTTCTTGTGCATGAAAATAAAAGAAAACGTGAAATACTTGAACTGGTGCATACTGATGTATTTGGTCTTATGCAAACTAAGTCACTTGGTGGAGCATATTACTTTCTTATATTTATTGATGATAGAACTAGATACACTTGGGTATACTTTATAAGACACAAAAGTGATTTGTTTGAATATTTTTAAGAATTCAAGAGTATGGTTGAAAAGAAAATAGGAAAGAGAATTAAAATTATTCGATCAGATAAAGGTGGTGAATACACTTCAGGAGCTTTTATCAAATATTGCAAACAAAATGGAATTATGCAATAATTTATAGTACCACATACACCTCAACAAAATGGAGTATCTGAAAGAAAGAATAGAACATTAGTTGAATGTGCTCGAAGTATGATAAAAGGTAAAGAACTTTCTAATAGTTTTTGGGCTGAAGCCATTAATACAGTTGTATATCTTAAAAATAGAAGCCCTACTAAGCATCTTGAGCAGAAAACACCATTTGAAGCATTTTATGGTTTTAAACCTAAAGTTAGTCATTTAAGAATATTTGGATGCAAGGCCTTTGCTCATATTCCTAAAGAGGATAGGAGAAAGTTAGATGCCAAAGCCATCAAATGTATTTTTATTGGATATTGCACTGATAAAAAAGCATATAAAATGTATGATCCAAGTACTCACAACATCTTTGCAAGTAGAGATGTTATATTTCATGAGCATGTAGATAAACAAATAAAAGAAGATGAACATAATACATGACAGTCTTCTCGTGAAAGCTTTAAGGAAGAAGAAGAAGTTGTGGAATCAACTCAAGAACTAGAACACATGGACATTCCAAAAGACACATCAAGAAGTGATGAAGGCACTCTACAAAAAAGAAAAGGAGAAGATACTCCACAAAGTAATGAACCTTTAAGAAGGGTAACATGATAGATTCAAGCCCTCATCAGGTATAAAGATTATGCTTTAGTGTCTCAAGTAATGACTGTTTTTGAACCCTTAAATTATGAACAAGCCAAAAATCATAAAGGATGGATGGAAGCTATGAAAGAAGAATATGATTCTATAATGAAAAATGAAACTTGGGAATTAACAAATAAAGTCCTTATAGGATCAAAATGGTTGTACAAGACAAAATTTAATGTAGATGGTAGCATAGACAAGTATAAGGCAAGATTGGTTGCAAAAGGTTATTCACAAAAAGAAGGAATAGATTATGAAGATACCTTTGCTCCGGTTGCAAAAATGAATACAATCACAATAATGATAGCATTGGCAACCAAATATGATTGGAAGCTACATCAATTAGATGTAAAATCAACTTTTCTAAATGGTGACTTAAAAGAAGAGATTTATCTTGTTCAACCATAAGGATTTGTAAAGAAGGGTCAAGAACATCTTGTATGCAAGTTAAAAAAGGCCTTATATGGACTAAAACAGGCACCCAGATATTGGTATGAGAAAATCGACAAATTCTTCTTTCAGCAAGGATTTGAAAAGAGTAAAAATGATCCTAATTTGTATTTCAAGACAGACAGAAATGGGGATATAGTATTACTTTTTATATATGTTGATGATCTAATAATAACAGGGAGTGCTGATAAATTAATTACAGATATAAAAATGAAGTTATTACAGGAATTCGAGATGAAGAATCTTGGTGAGATGTAATATTGTCTAGGTCTTGAGGTGTGGAGAAATGATGGAAGAACCTCAATTACACAAAGCAAATATACAAATGAAGTACTAAAGAGATTTCATATGAATGAATGTAAAGCAGTGAGTACTCCATTGGAACAAAATATCAAATTAAAAAGTGATGATTGAACAAAAGAGGTGAATGGAACAATGTATCGACAATTAGTGGGAATTCTGAATTATCTCACTACCACTAGACCAGACATTGCTTATGTAGTAAGCATACTTAGTCAATTCATGGCTAAGCCTCATGAAAGCCATTGGATATGCACCTTCATGATAAGGTGTACTTAGCAACAGGAATTCCATTAATTGAGATATCTATTGGAGTTTATTTAGTTATTAATAATTATTATTATTACGGGTTAATAATATAAAAAAATAGCAACAGGAATTCCATTAATTGAGCTATCTGCTGGAGTTTATTTAGTTATTAATAATTATTATTATGATGGGTTATAAAATATAAATTTTATTTTTTATTACTTTTAGAATATCCTTAATAATGAAATTATATGTTGAAATTTATCTCAAAAAGTAATTATGTTTTTTATAGTTTAAATTAAATTGATTAATTAGATAAATGATTAATTATCGAAAATAATTATGTTTTTTTTATATTTTTAATTAAATTGATTAATTAGATAAATGATTAATTTTCTTTTTATGTATGTGGTATTAATTAGGTGCATTGTTACATCTTAGAATTTTGTGATCCTTTATGATAATGAGATTATTTTTCTGATTAATTACATTATTAAGATTTGGTTGGTGTCTCAAACCATGAGGACAATCTCATTGTATTTTAACAAAGAATATTTATATTGTAAAGTCACTTTACACCATGATAATGTGGGGCAAATCTCCATAGTTAAAAATCTTATCACATGTTTTTTAAAATATATATGTTCAATTTACATATTAAATTTTTATAATTAATAATAATATTATTACCTTGTTAATTTAATTTAATTTAATTTTTTAATTTTTAATTTTATTTTATTTTTTTATGTTAAAGTTTGTATTGCCTCAAAAATTCAAAACATTGTCATACATATGTCTTTGATTAGCTATAGTCAAAGAAGACAACTTCAATTTGGCACAAGAGAAACCACATCTCTTGGCCACCTTCTCAATACTAGTTAGAACAATATACAAATGCCTGAGAGTCAAACATTTTGTAAAAAAATAACTGAAAACAAAAATCTCTTTGGAGATCATCAATTGAAGAATATTAAGAAGTCACTAGTGTTGTGTCTTTCTAGTGACTTCATTCACATTGGCGGTGACACTCTAATTGTACCAGCCAGGCATCCAAACTTCTCAAACATGGAAGCTAAAATATTTGTCCACATTTGATATCATCACTATTGAGAAAATGTTGTATTATTTCTCTTGCTTTTCCTTCAAACCTTTGCTGAGAAGAGTTTTATGTTGGTAGTTGAGAGTAATTGAGTTCAAATATTTCTTCCTTCTTCCCATGGTATGCCCAAAGTAAGGAACCTGATTGGAATCCTATCCAATAATATCAAAATCTGAAAAGAAAGTCATTCATCCATAGGTTGGGTCTGAAGGTGATGGATTTCAACTCTAATTTCATGGGGGAAATAGCATAGTAAATTTTTATGACCTCACATGCCTAAGCTTGGGGTCTAGTTCTCACATGAGCACTCTAACTACATTGTTCTCCATGGCCACGCTGCCCTCCTTGGTGGCTAAACATGCACTATCGCGGATGAAAATTCATTTTGTGCTCACCCCAAAGGAGAAAAGTTGTATATTGAATAATATAGACACATTGATATAAACACAGGAAGAGAAAAACCCCAAGCCAAGGTAGGAAATGAAACAGGGTATGAAGAGATGACAAAAAACAACACAACGTAGAAATATGTAGAAGATTATCCAAATGAGAATTAAAGATAAAGACCACAAGTTTGACTAATTGGCTACAGAGAATACTAGCAATGTAGGCATTAGTCACAAACAGAATACCAAATACCATATCTAGAATAAAATAAGATGAAATAAGAAGCATTGAGAAAGTAACCTAGAAAGATGCACTGCCTAGCCCAAAATATTAATTTGGACAAGCAACAGAGAACAACACATTGAATGAAACCAAGAGCGAAGCAATCCTCCCTAGACCAACAACATGCTAAAAATGTCCTACATTTCTCTGCCCTAAATGCCACCACTTTCGAAAAAATTGTCCAAGGAGACCAATATCACAGATGCTACTATGGTTTCTCATTGGGATTGAAATACTCACCCAAATATTATCCCTTAACAAAACCCAATATGTAACAAGGAGTTGAACATAATTTACAAAGAAAAGAACTAAACTTGAGAATCGTGGCAAGGAAACTCTTTAGTCATAGACTTTCTGGTGTCGGAGAGGAAGAGCGCACCCTCACAATCTCCTTTAGCCTTCGCCCTCTAGTGACAATGGTCAAAACAAGAATAATGATTACCATCTCCTCACTCATGAAAAGCATCACATGGAGACTACATGTGGAGGGGCAAGCCAAGTCGCCCCACTCTTAATCACCACTTGAGGTGGTGGGATTGCTGCCCAATAGCATTCCCCAATTAGAGGTACTTTTTTAAAATAAAGTTATAATTTACTGAATTTTGATTATGTTTTTAGTGTTGGTAATGTAACATATATTATAAACTAAGTATTTTCATTCTTATTAGAAATTGATGTTCATCAAAATTTACCAATTATTTAATTTATATAACTACATTAATTATTTAATTTATAGCTATATTGTTCTAAAGATATAAATTTAAAAAATATTGAATTTATTTCTTTAAATTTATTAATTCATATATAAACTCTGCTACTCTAGTTTTATCTCGAAACTTTGAATGTTAAGTTGACTGTTTTATTATTTCGAAGTTCCCTAACCTAAACCCTTATGTAGTTTCAAGGCTTTTCCTCTAGTTAACAATCATAACATGGATATAAAAATTATAATGAAACATAAATTACAATGAAAGGAGTTTTTAAAGATAAAGTTAAAACTACTATTACTTCTAAATTTAAGGATAAGTTGTAGGATGATAAGGAGTGATAGGAAAAAGGAAGCTAAGTTACTATAAGGAGGTGATTAACCACAATATTGATAATTGGAATGATCTTTATATCTTGACTAGTGCCAAGAAGAAAATGAACATTGCAAAGATAAAAACTAATTCTCACGAGCTTCGAAGTCAAAAAGGGCATTGGTTAATTCCCAAAACACCTTGGGACCAAAGAGTCTATTACCTTTGTGATAATAGGAGGGTTGAAAAGGAAAGACGCTTTCTCTTATATTGTCTGTCTCTTACTTTCTTAAGGCGCCAAAATTATTGGTCAAAATATGGATTAATTAACGGTCAACCATCTACCGATCAGTATAGTCCCTGCTTTTCCATAGGCAAGCACTAGTAAAGAGGGAGTAAATAGTCCCTGATTTTCTGTAGGCATAGACTAATAAGGAGGGAGTAAACCTAAAGGAAGAATTGCGTTGAAAGAGGAGTGTTAAAAATAATGATCACAAAGATTTAGATTCTAAAAATCTAATACTTTTCCTTAAAAGTGAAAGTGGGATCTTGAACCTAAATTTTTTTCTTGGAAAATAAGTGTTTCCATAGTTGACACAGAATATATGTAACAACCCCAAAATAAAAACATGAACATAATAAATGCACATGTAAATATACCTCATATCATAACATCACAATCACTATGCATATCGTATTCATCATAAATATACGACATCATTATCATAACAAATAAATAAATAAGTACTGTATATGGATCATTAACCTCTCATCAAAATTATACCATATACCACATACCATCACATCATGAAACATTGTCACAATATTATACATCAACATTTTCATATTGACATAAAAAATAACTAAAATTATACTCATATCAGTGTTACTTTCACCCTATATCCTACTAATTTATTTGAGTAAAAATCAATAAAAAATTTATATTATTAATAATTATGTGTATATAACAAATTCAAAATATATATAGATTAACAAAAAAATCCATACACAATATAACTCAATGTAAAAAACTTATTTGATTTAATATTATATAAACCTCATCATTTAATTTATATTATTTAAAATATACTTATTATTTAATAATTCTAATCATTCTTATAACATATATTTTAGACTTAAAATTGTTCACTTATTTATATATTTCGAAAAGTAATCCATTATAAAAAATATAAATAGAAAATTATCCATTATAAAAAATATAAATATATAGATTAAAGTATTAGCAATTTTGAACCTAAACTTTCTCAAACCCCTACTTCGTCTAAACATTATAATATTGAAACTTAACTTATACATTGCAATATTGTAACATGTATAAATATATTATATTCATATATTATATTTAGGATTTATACTTTTCTTGGTAAAAGTGTTGAAAACAATAAAAAATAAATTCAAACACAATTACAATTTTCATATTTCCTTATCCTTTTGTGATCCACTCTCTTTTTGTTATACACGCTAAGATGATACAGTGATCAAGCATGCCATACTTAAAAAAAAACCAGAGCATGATTGATAATGATCTGCTCTGGTAAACCTTTACTCATGTCTATTTCTGCGCATATTCTAGCGAACGTGTAGATGCCCTTTTCCCCTCTGGAGGTGTCAGTAGCTAGAAAGCGGCCTAAGGAGTTACCGATTCCTTCAAATACAGCAAAGTGCCATAGATGAACTGGGAGGTTTGGAAGTCTGAACCAGATGGGGAATTTGGTGATAACGGCTGTGGAGGGATCAAAATCTGGGAACCAAGGGGTTAAGAAAAGCCCCGCAGAGTCCTAGAACCAGAGGCCCTCAATCAAAGCTTTTTCATAATCCTCACTGTCAACAAAAACTACAATGAAGAACCCTTTTGAACAGAAGAGAACCTTGCAGTTGTTGGTCCAATTAGAGTGAACCCATTTGTAGAGATCTGTTGTGCTTGGCCAATGCCCATTGAACCTGCAAATAATGCCAAATTCAGCAAACAACTGGAACTGCCTGTCCATCGTTGGATGCATAACTTCAATGGAGGGGGTCTCCTCCAGCTTGTCCACCAAAAAAGGTTTTGGGGCTTGGGCTGGTTCAGCAGAATGCTTGGATTTCTGAGCATGAACAACATCTTTATAAGAGAACATTGCTCCTGAAGAAGACTGTCCAGCTACCCCTCCACGCAAGCGAAGAGAGAGAAAAATGGAAGCATTTCTTTGAATAACGTAAAAGGAAAGGGGTAGGAGATCATCAAGCTGTTTACCTTCGAAGAGGAGCCTTTGAGAAGCAGAAGGAATCCCTGTCCTGAGGTTCAGAATTTGCTTAAGGTCCTGCACGAGATCTGAGGAGCTCACCCACTGAAGCAGAGTTTTGCCTGATAAAAGCGCTATAAAGATTTGGAAAGAATCGGAATGCTTCGAGGTTTGCCTTCCTTTGCAAGCATAGTTTGACAGGAGTTCATTCTGTGCCTGCAAAATAATTCCCTGTGCTGGGAAGCCAGCGTTCTTAGTCACTTGGTGAGGCTTGAGAGGAGGCAGGGCCTCTCTGAATCTTATTGCTGCATTTTCTGCTGGGCTGAGCAGAGGTAGGACAACCACTGGAGGCTGCTTCTCACGACGGCTTTCTTGAGACCCACTCCTAGAAGTCCATTCTCTTTGTTGTATTTTGTCGAACAGTTGCCACGCATCCTCCCTGCGCAAGTATTTTTCAGATATTCTAATACTCAGATTTCCTGTAAGCAATTTCAGGCTTCCAATCATTGAAGGACGCTCTGAAAGGAACCGAAACGAGGGAAAAGGGACAAAAGGAGAAGCCCAGCTTCCCACCCAAACATTGTTCTGGGGAAAAGGGACCAAATAGGGGATAAACATCATAACAGAAAAGGAAAATGATCCCTCAGGCGGAGGGAAATTTTGCTGTGCCGCAAACAGGAAGTGGTATCCAAGCTTAGCGAAGCACAAACCCCTGCTGGGTGCCTGGCAAGAGACAACATAGGTGATCTGGTGAAGGATGCCAGTTCTGAAGACTGCCTCTCCGCCGGCATAGAACTACTCCAAAGAAGAGCAGCACAAAATCCATAGGGCGGGCCCATCACCCAAAGGATCTGGACCTGGGAGAGGAAGCGCTGCGGGGAGGCAGTGATCCCAGGCTGCGATCAACTCAGAGGAAACGGAGCTGCTGAAAACCCTAGTCGCCACCATTTTTTCTTGCTCCAGACAATATCAACAAGCTTTGCAAATACAATCAACACACTTCTATTCAACTGATTAGGATATAATTTTTTTAAAAATGGGAGCAAAGACAACTTATCTAGAGCGATGATATTCCTTACTTGTAATTTCGGAGTTGAACGTTATTTGATTCTTGCTAATCACAATAAAGTTTTGGGGATGACTCTCCACCCAACGGTAAATAAGAGACTGCTCTGATACCATAACAGAGAGAGAAGAGACTCAAGCACATAACACAGAAAACACTTGGAACTTCTGAACACTTGCTTCATTCAATGATTAAACAGGGATATATCCAGGACAGAGAAAGTTCCGGAGATTAATTGGGTCAGTGGCTTCTTCAAGAAGCTTTTTCATTTGTCAAAGATCTCTAGAACTTGCATTTTAACCTTCTGTTGAATTCTGGGTGTTGTAATAAAGGTGGTAGTTGGAATTAGCTCCTTCCAACACTCCCCCTTAATTCCAACTATATAACAAAGACACTATACTCTTAATCACGAAGACCTAAACTTTAACTTTCCTGCTGGTCTAAGTCTCAGCTAGGCTTACAAAACATTTCATTTTTGTCTTATTGCAAAAGGGTCCATGCTTCTTCATTTGTTTCACCCCTGGTTTAATAAACAGCTCTGAAACTCCCCCATCTGCTGCAAAGAATTATGCGTCATTTTCTCTGCTCAAACCTCCATACTGTATTGGCACATACTCTGGTGAAATGTACTTGGACAATGTCTCTATCACTCTGGCAGGACGAGCAACAACAAACTCTGGATAATTGTCTTGAAGAATTGTCAATGCCTTTTTGGTAACTTGTCACAAACCCCACTTTGCAGGACCAAGCGTGTTCTTAACATCGGTAATTTGAACCATTGAAGTTATGCCTCCAGGGTTGAAGCTAAGCTTCTGTATCTCCTTTTCTAATAACTGAATCCTCCACCGCAAAAAGCAGTCACTAGCATCATTCAATGTCTTCAGGTAGAGCTCCTTATTCTGGAACGCCCTGTAATTATTGTAACATACTGGATGTCCTTCCTTGTCATAATCATGCATGTAAGCCACATTATTCCACTCCGCATCAAAGTCCTCTTCCAAAATATTGTAAGCTCCAAAACGTTTCCTCGAGAGAATCGTGTTTTTCAGCATAGTAAAGGCTTCAGAAACCTTGAAGTCTCTTGCTCGGAGAAACTTCAACAGAATCACGTCAGTACATTCATTACCCATGGTGTGAAGAAGAGGAACTCTCGATAGGAAAACGTTTTCTACATGTTGAATTACAACCTCCTCAATTACCGTGGTAACAGTGACCTCAACTGGAGCTTCAACATCAACTGGTGCAGGGGCAGATGTTGTTCCTTCTTCCTTTACGGTTTCAGTATCAACAGCAGGAGCCTCAGTTGAAGGGGCTGAGACAGTCACCACTTCAGTTACATTTTCCTCATGCTTCAGAACATCCCCTTGGGCTGGAACCTCAACATGATCTTCAACAACATGACATTGTTTGTCCAAGAACTCAAAATACTGCTAAGCCCAAATAGGTTC
This sequence comes from Pinus taeda, assembly GCA_000404065.3. NCBI lineage: Eukaryota > Viridiplantae > Streptophyta > Pinopsida > Pinales > Pinaceae > Pinus > Pinus taeda. The sequence goes on from APFE031045423.1 coordinate 11,621, forward strand.
CTGAGAAAATGATCATCGAAAGGATCATCGTCAAAAAAGTCTAAAAAGATAGACATATCAGCGAGGCTTAAATTTTCATTAAACTTTGGCCAACTTAAATTTTCATTAAACTCTGGCCAGCTTTGACTTCAAAGTGCACCAGGCTCGGCTTTGCTTCTCACTTCACAGCCAGCTGAAAGATTGAAAAACCAAAATCATAAAAGCAGAATGCATAATGAAAAATAACAGTTATAAAACCGAATGAAACTCGCACACAATCCTTCATCCAGGATTGCCCTTCCACACTTTCGCTACACCACAACTCGTTTTATGGGTAAGCAGCCACCGTCACACGCGTGTCTGGTCACCGCACGACCCTCATTCTACCACTGGATTTCTCAGCAACAAACAAGACACTCGTCTCCTTTCGTGGCTGGAACAAGGAAATCACATTCGACAGTATCTTCTGCACGCAGCAGCTTCAGTCAATTCGCCCTTCACCAGAGACTGCTCTGATACCATAATAGAGAGAGAAGAGACTCAAGCACATAACACAGAAAACACTTGGAACTTCTGAACACTTTCTTCATTCATTGATTAAACAGGTATATATACAAGACAGAGAAAGTTCTGGAGATTAATTGGGTCAGTGGCTTCTTTAGGAAGCTTTGTCATTTGTCAAAGATCCTAGAACCTGCATTTTAACCTTCTGTTGAATTCTGGGTGCTGTAATAAAGGTGGTAGTTGGAATTAGCTCCTTCAACCACGGTACACTCAACTGCATATAATCTTTCTACAGTTGGCCACCCCAAGCCCTCAATCAACATACTAGTGCCGGGGAATCTTTTGTCTCACAACACTTTTTTCCCAAAAGGAGAATGGATGATGGAATGATGAATCTCATCTTCATCTTTGTCTATTAAATAGACCAAACAATGGAAAGGGCACCGCATGCACACACTCCATCTGTCAACATGCAACTTTTATTTTTATTCTAAGTTTAACTTAACTTAGTAATTATCTTAATATAATTTGTTCTTATTTTATTCTTTTTACTTTTTGATAACTTTACTTATTTTTACTATTTTATATTTTTTTAATTTACTTTCTTATTTTATTTTTATTTTTGTTAACTTTACTTATTTTCATTTATATTTATTAGAACACTATATAGTTATTACTTATTTATTATTTTTTATTTTTTATTATTTACTATTATTATATTATCATTTATTTTCTTATATTTTAATATTTTTGTATTATTTTATATTTATATTTTTGAAATCACAAGCTATAATACATTAAAAAGACTTATATTATTTTTATTTTTTATATTATTTATTATTTTATATTCTCGAAGTGGCAAGCTATAATACATACAGAATGAATAAACATAAAGGAAAAACCTCGTTGAAAAAGGAGCATTAAAAATAATGATCACAAAAATCTAATTTTTTTTTCTCTTAAAAGTGAAAGTGGAATATTAAACTTAAATGTTTTTTTGAAAGTAAAAGTGTTTCCATAATTGACTAAGAATATATTTTCCAAGTGAAAAACTATAATATCGGTGATCGTTCGAGAAAATATTCCCTTTGAATACAATTTTATTTCTTATTTTTTGGTTTTGACTCACGTGATTACTACCAATCTTTCTACCGTATAACCAATGAATTATATGTCGAAGTCCAGCAAGAAACCTACCTCCAATAGTTCCTTATTTAATAGTTTCAGAAACATCCAGGCAAAACGTTTGATGTGATTTTGGATTTGCACCGTCAAAAATTTTGTGTTAGTTTGCGTATCTAATTAGTGTTTTCAAGTTGTTGTCGTTTTCGAGTTGGATGCTTAACTTTGAAAATTCAAAATACATATCTCTTATGGATAAACATAAGAAGACAACCGATACAAATTTTGAAAGGGATTATATTTTAGAATTTTCCAATCACACAAATCTATTTATAATAGTAGAAAAGATCATTATCCTTATAGATTCTTTCTATTGGAGGACTAACCACAAAGTTGATTAACTTTGTAATTTTGACATCTAGATTAACTTTGAAATTTCAAAATACATATCTCTTATGCATAAACATAAGAAGACAGTCAATAAAACTTTGAAAGGGATTGCATTTTAGAATTTTCTAATCACACAAATCTATTCATAGTAATAGATAAGATCCTTATCCTTATTTTTTATCATACAGTGTAATACTTAGGTTCCTCGTATTGGAGGATCAACCACAAAGTTTTGTAATTTTGGCATCTAGATTAACTTTGAAATTTCAAAACACATATCTATTATGGAATCCATCCAACTTTCCCATATTATACAACAATTTCTAGAAATAACCACTCAAGTTGCTCTACAATTTCTGAAACCCCCATGCATGTTGGGGAGATCACAATGTAAAATCAAATGATCTTGCAGTTTTTTTAAAGGGTTCATATACTGAACAAATAACGATAAAGTAAATATTGAGATATAATAACTGAGTTTTGAATCATTATGACAGACAAAACATCACACTATCACAATGTAAAATCAAATGTTCTTGTAGTTTTTTTAAAGGGTTCATATACAAAACAAATAAAGATAAAGTAAATATTGAGATATAATAACTGAGTTTTGAATCATTGTGACAAACAAAAGATCACATTAGCTCATAGATATATCTAATGTTGCAATGATCTAAGATGATGATTGAGTTTTGAATCATGATAACTAGGTGACAAACAAAACTAAGTTGCAGCCATAAGTAAAACATCACATCAACTGACAAAATATATCCAAGGCTAGAATGAACCCCCATACATAGTGCACATAGAACACCACCCTAAGAATTATATACTCTTGATGGATTAAGAATAACCTAGGATGTATAGAGTGGATGTTGAGGTGGGTGGTACAAGAATTGAGGATGCTTTTTAAATGGTAAGGACATTTATATTATTTGTTTGGTATAACTCACAATTCTTCTATTATTAGGCATAAATTACTACTAAGGCGGGAAGATAGGTGAAATAAGGTTATAGAAGCAAAAACCCAGAAGACGCAATTCATTTGGACCTGTTAAAATTGAGCATCCTGAACATGCTTCTAAAGGAATTCCATCGATTCCAAGTTATGTGATTGCTATTGAGTTGGGAAAAGAAAATTTTTAGGTTCATTCTCCAAGGTCGAGTCTAGATGTTCAGGAGAAGGGAACTCCTATAATATGGAGACATTCTCTTCCAGCAACTCCTAATGGGAAACCCAATTCTATATCATCGAAGACTCAGAGATTGTTGTGACAAGTTCAATTAACCATGGGGAACATAAAAAGTGATTGATCTCTTGGTACTAGTAGGAAGTCAATTCTCTCATGATTTGGATATTTATCTTTGTTCATATTTCTTTGGAGAAATTTCTCTAAATGTTGACATTTTGTCCTTTGTATTTTAGAAAGGGAAATAGCTCTTTAGGTTGATTAGGAAAGGTGATCGATATTTGAGCTTCTTTTGATATTTTGTGAATTTGGAGTGTCTTCTCATTTAGTAATGAACGTGAATCTCTAGAGATACCTTTTATATATTATGAGTTTAGATTAAGTGCGTTGGACTTGATATTCACTCTAAATGTCTTGTGAACCCTAAAATGCACCAAATTATGTTGTATATACAAAGAATATACCAAGTTGCATATTCATGACATGATTGCCAGTGTACATTTTTCTGGGTTCAGATGGGACAACTTATTAATTGACTGTAAACTATGATATTGTAGATTTTGTTTAGCTTCAAAATGTTTTGAGAATGGTTTGGATATTATTTGTGCTTTGAGTTAATATTTGCTTCATTTTATGATGTATAATAAGATGGTTTTGACTTCAGAGCTAATGACTTGTACTTGAGAAAGCACAACTAAATTTTTCTTTATAAGGCATCGATGGATGTCATAAAATATTTTGGACTTGCCCATCACTAAATTCTGATGGGACTACAAAGGTCACTATGTGCAATTTCCACATGCATGTTTTCTCTTCATCCAACTTTTTTTTGTCAAATTTCTCCCTATGTTCATTCTATAGATGCATTTCAAGGTGAGCTAGCTGAGTATTCAAACAAGCCAGATAGGAGTGGTGATATCGCCGCAGTCACTTGATTTCATTCAAACAAGAGATAATATCATTAGAGTGTTCATGATTCTCCTTCAAGACCCTACCAAGAAGAGATTTCATTTACCAATTGAGGGCAATGGAGTTGAAGAACTAGCTCTGTCTTCCCCTAGTATGACCACTGTCAGGAACCGAATTGGCTACCTCCTCTAGAATTTCAGAATCAAAATAAGCTTGAGAGTCATGAGTGGTGAGGGCTTGAAGTTGGAAAATTTCTTCATGAATTTCAGTTTGGGGGGTGGGGATAACAAAAAGGAATATGGTTGTAGCTTCTTAGGGATGAGCTTAGGCACACAACCTACCCTACGTTCGTCTACCCCTAACTCCCTCACAATTGCACATTCATTACTAAGCATGTTGCACGAGAAGAGAATTGTCCAAACAAGAAGGATGTCCCAGAACAATCTATAATTGACAGTAATGGGTGTGGGAAGACCAAATAGAAGTGAAAACCAAGGATTTATAATAATTATGAGCAGTTAAAGCTAGCAAACAATGGTGGAGCAATGAAACAATAAGGCATATGAAAGACTCCTTGCACGACCACTTGCTTGCTATTAGACAATGTAATGCGAGTCACAACTCATCCAAGAAGAGCTAAAAACATAACCACTAGGCTTCCACCAGAAGAAAACAAAATGAGAGAAGAAAGTCATTGAGCTAAAAGAGTATGACAATACCCTGAGATATCCAACCCACTGAGCCTAGTCAAACAAATTCAGGTGCACTCGAGATAAGAAATCACCACCAACATCTATGACATCTAGTCCACTATAGTGAGCAGAGTCTTGAAATATATAAATCATCAAATTGTTATATTTGAAATTCCAAATTATACTTATTATTTGTAATTGAAATTTCTTTTCTATTTTCTATTTAGTTGTTAGTTAAGTTTTACCATTTTAAATTATTAAAAGGAGAATATTTTGTTTAGAATTTTGTTTACAGTGTGTATCTATTTACTCTTGTGCATTGAAATGACAATATCTTTTCCATTTTTTCATGGAAAAGTTGAATAATTATATTTGTTTCCAACCCATTAGGTGTGAAGTTTATTTCTTATCAAGTCATTGGTTCAAATCTCATGGGGATGGAAAAAAATATATCTTAAGGTCAAACCTCATAGTGAGAGGTTGATTATGGGAACCACCTTCGGGAATTAAACTATCCAAATGGCCATCCAAACTTTCTCCAGCTTAAAAAAATCATGGTCATAATGATAACATTCCATTAGTAGAATGATTGTTCTTCTATCCAACATTGAAAGATACTCCAACCTAAAATCAACCTAAATTTATATATATAAATAACCAAGGTAGACTGTAACATCTTTTGGCAAATAGATGAGACGGTGGATTGTGATAAATCGTACGTGATAGGGTTTTCCATGACATACATTGATGAGATGGTGGTTTGTGAGGAATGCTAGGTAACAGGGTTTTAATGGTATCGTGGCTCTCTCTCGTACCCGAATTTTAATTAAAAAGACGACAAAAGTTCTAGTGGAGAGGTCACAAGGTCGACTGTAACGTCTTTTGGCAAATAGATGAGATGGTGGATTGTGATAAATCGTACGTGATAAGGTTTTCCATGACATACGTTGACGAGATGGTGGTTTGTGAGGAATGCTAGGTAACAGGGTTTTAATGGTATCCTAGCTCTCTCTCGTACCCGAATTTTAATTAAAAAGACGACAAAAGTTCTAGTGGAGAGGTCACAAGGTCGACTGTAACGTCTTTTGGAAAATAGATGAGACGGTGGATTGTGATAAATTGTACGTGATAGGGTTTTCCATGACATACGTTGACGAGATGGGACTGTAACGTCTTTTGGCAAATAGATGAGACAGTGGATTGTGATAAATCGTACGTGATAGGGTTTTCCATGACATACGTTGACGAGATGGTGGTTTGTGAGGAATGCTAGGTAACAGGTATTTAATGGTATGCGCCTTCAACACAAGTATGTATTTTCGTGCGACCTTAAATGAGACCACATAGTATTTTCAATAAGAATGGCGAACGAGTTAGGATCGGAGAGGCCCCTTATGGAATACCTTGAGTTTTATATGAAACTCACTATTGGTCTAGTTGCGTTGGTGGGGGCATGGAGCTTCTTTGTCCAGGGAAGAAATAAGAGGCTACCCCCTGGGCCGTCCCCGTTACCCATCATCGGAAATCTTCATCTGCTGGGACAGCTTCCACACCAGGCACTGGCCGCTCTTTCTCCCAAATTCGGGCCTCTTATGTCGGTTCGCCTCGGCTCTGCTCTTACATTAGTAGTCTCTTCACCTGATATGGCGAAGGAGTTTCTGAAGACACGTGATCTGCTTTTTGCTAGCAGACCTCCATCCGCGGCCACTAATTATTTTTGGTATAATTGCACCAATATTGGTTTTGCTCCGTATGGCGCTTGTTGAATTTGTAATTTCAACCGCGCATCACTTGAACGGGCCAGCATTTAATACGCCCAAAACCACCAAAGTAAAACCACAAACCCGCGGTAAATTTCTAGGGACCGCTTTTGCATGAAGTGGTTTTCGTACATAGGCACTCCGAGAAAGTTCAAGTGTTGACGCGTGGCTGAGGCGTGACATCACCCTCTGACAATTTCTTGGAAGGTAAATGTCGATTAAAAAGGTTCTTCCGATATCTCCTCCGCCATCCAATCTACTCCATCGCTCTCCACTGTCGATTGCTCCAAGTTGCATACGGGCCTGCATCAAATAAATATTGCATGGAGTAAAACAAATTTTTGGTTGACCGCCCACGTAAAGAGATTAATGTGATTTAATGTAGTTCGTAGAATGTTGGTAGGAGTTTTATTTTATTTTTTTATAGTTACGGAAGTATGATGAATTTATTTGATAGGTATGGGCATAAGTCAACGAATTATTAATTTTTTTCGTATATGTAATGTTTAGTGTTCATTTTGCAAATAGACGGGAATGAAAAGCACAGCAGTGCGAAGAAGTGAATGAAGAAAACCAGGGGGAAGCATGTATCAAAAAACCATGAATTGTTTCACACAGCAGTGAAAAGGGAAAAGCAAGTTTTGGTGAATACGTAGTCTTTCGCACAGCAGTGTGTTGATCCTTTTATTTCTTTTACAGCAGTAAATCCTTGTAATCTTTGTTTTCACACAGTAGTGAATGTAAATGAAATTTTTACACACAGTGGTGTAAAATTTCAAAGGAGACAGAGTAATTTTGTAAAAATGTTTTGGTGAATCCCTCTGAGTGAAAGAGGATGAATATGTATCAGTGAATTTGTTTTAATGAATAGAAATCTTTTATGGTGGTGCAATACTCTGTTCTCAGTTAATTTTTTTTAAAAACTTCCCTGTGCACAAAAGATCCTGGAGTAAAGGAAACAGAGCATTGCCTCTGTGTGCTTGAATTTTTGTGTTTTTGGGATTTTTCCAGAAAAATCCCCAACAGTAGTATCAGAGCAGGCTTAGTCTCTTTGAAGGTGACAAAGAAGCTGAGGCGAGGAGTGTTTTGTTGCAGCAGTAGATCTTCTCCAGCACAGTGAAGCCCCAGTCAAGAAAATACTCAGGTATTTCACAAAGTTTTTTATGTGTTGCTGAAGAAGCAGTCAGTTGTTTTAAAATACACAGTCAAGAAATTGAAGCATAACTAAGGATGCAAG
>APFE031045428.1:0-25144 GCA_000404065.3 Pinus taeda
ACATTAAACAACCAGGTCAGAAGACTCAAGATTTCTTGCCTTCGACATAGAAGAGAAAGTCTAAGAAGCTCGATGGATAGAAAACTCTGGCAACTATGGTTAGAAGCATGGTGGGAGTGGTGTCCCTCTTGTTTCTTGTTATGTTTCTACTCTGCAAGATGAGAGGAGGGGTGGAACATGCAATAGAAGATGCCAAGAGAAGCGTTGGCGTGAAACAAAATGGGGATACTTTAGATAAATAAAGGAAAACTTGGTTCGATCAATGCTTCAGCAAGAGTCCTCTGGCCTTGAATGTGGTTTACAATTGTTATGTAAGTCTAATGTTCTGCACTAAAAAATCACATAGCTACTGTTTGGAGGACCTACTGAGGGAAAAAGTTGAGATGATGGGAAAGGGTACTTTGGGAAGCACATACAAGGTTGTCATGGAAGGCAGACTCACTAGCACTGTTAAGAGGCTCAAGAAATCCAGCGGGGTGAGAAGAAGTGAGTTTGAGAGCCACATAAAAGCAATTATATGGGAATGGGTGTTCCTATCACAAGGAAAGTGAATTGCACATAATGAAAAAGGAAACATAAATGAACATATAACAACAAAAGCAAGGAAATTATCTGACAAATAGTATGGAAATAATATGATTACTTTATATTCAATTGGTTATTTTTATTATGAGAAGAGTGTTAAATTATATATAAAAAAAATTATTTAATTTAATTCGTAGTAGTCGGTTTTATTTCAATTGGTTTGATTTGCAGGGGAAACCATCAACCAAGGGGTTGTGTGGTAGCAATGGTAGATAGAGGCATTGTGGTGTTGGATGGATAACATATTAGAAATGTGATGCCAAATGGTCTCCAAAATTTAAAAAATAGTTCAATATTTACCATATTCAAAATTTGATTATCATTATAAAGAATTTTGAGATATTAATTTATGTTTGAGATATTATTTTGATAAATTAATATAATGTATTAAGAGCCCCAAATTTTATTTCGGTATTCACCCTATTCAAGTTATCATTATAAGAAAAGGTTATTTTGTTAATAATCATCTAATACTAAAAAGTAAGTGTCATGAACCTCATTCAGTATTTACCATAGGTTAACCATGTAAAAAAAAAATTTATTGTCTGTCTAACCATATACGTCATAACACATAATTCGGTGGTTATATGCATAACCACATAAGACATGTTACCATGTTTTAAGGTTTACGCAGTATATCTATATTTATCATATCACCATGATCGAAGGGTTACATCTCATAGTTCTTATAGACTTTAATGAGACATCGTTCGCCAACCTCCCAATTTTGTTGGCACGTGGACTCACCCATTACAATTTTCGATACTTGCTACTGAATGGGCTTCCTGTGTATGCATGGCTGCGTTGGCAGTGTGACAGGGTTTCCAACTCTGGTCTCATTTATGGTTGATTTTCCAGACGGCAGACATCTGGATCTCCTTGAAGAATGTTTCCTTTACCGATCCGCTTTTCGTATGGCGGGTAGCTGTTGACAATAATACTTCTGGCGCCGTGCGGATTTCTCGGGATTCCAGACTTAATGAATGGCGGTGATCAGCCCTCCCTCCATCAAACGGCCAGGAGCGAGGGTGAGGTCTTCATTTGGACCTTTCTAGGGCTTGTGACTTTCATTTGTGCGTGGTTAGTTTTCTAGAGGGTTTTCTCTGCTCGCAAGTTCGCCATTGTTACGCCTGAGTTTTGTTTCCCTGTAACTGGAAGTGAGGTCGACGCCGTCACTGAGAAGGATGCAGTGTCCTCCTGCTCGTTCATTCCGATAGCAGAAGAATAGGTATAATATGCGTTTACTTATTTAGTATTACCACCTTCAGTTCTTTTCTGGAAATCAGCGTAACAGGGTTATATTATATTATTCACAAGCTACTATGTTAGTATTTTTTACAGGCTCGGAAAATCCATATCGCGGAGGAAGGATTTACCAGCAGTTTGCTAGTTTTCAAACCCCGTCCCGGGTATGCACCTCAATGTATCTTTGTTAATGATATTCGTTCCCTGTACCTCTACTTTTGTTGAAATGTTTAACCACTTAAGTTATTACTCTTGGATTGTTCTGTATGTATATGACAGTGTTGGCGTGCCCATGCTGCGGAGAAAGGAATGGCCAACAGTTCTGCTGGGGCTCATTCCACATTCCGGGTATGGTTTTTAACATTCCAGTTTAATAGAGTATACCAGAGTTTGGTGTCGGACTCCGTGGTTACGATTCTCTTTCTTATGCCAGGTTGCTCCTTCGAGCTTTCTGTTGAGGAGTTAGTTTCCCAGCCATACTCTTTCGGGAACTTGCTGAATGCCATTTCATGAGGCGTTGAATTCCATGGCCCTTTGGGTCTTACTGTCATTTTGTTTTTTGGATGAACTTTTTAGTTCAGGGTGATTAAATGTAATACTGTACTGTTTGGGTCGCGAACTCCATTCCATAAGAGTTTTCTCTTGTCTATTAGAAGCAGTGTTACAATGATTGCCTGGTCTCTGTTACTCTGCGACATTCTGTTTAAAGCATTATTTGAACGTATGTTTTGTTTTAAGGATGTATCTCATACACTGAGCACAATATAATTAATGGGTATAGTGTTTTCCTCTGTTTCGCTTGGAACCAAGTCAATACTTGTTCAAGGGTAATTTTATTTGCTTTCCGCCAATGTTATGATATGCATGCAGATAGATTGTGTCCATATTTGCGCGCATATCAATTTAATAGTGTTCTATTTATATGTTGGTTATTCTGTTGAACGGTTAATACCCTTGCTCTTTATTACTCTGCTATGCTCGTTCGGATGGCGTGAATCATATGCCGCGAACTTAACAGCAGAGTGACAGTTACTATTCTTTTATGTTGATTTCTCTTGTGTAGCCTAGAGTTTATGCATGCGGTTGCTATAATAAAGTTCTCGTTATTGGTTATTATACCGAGGGTATTTGATATTAGTTTGTAATCGTAAGGCCGCAGCAAATATTTAACGGTTCTTGTTTGATTCAATAATGACATAAGTACTGTGCGGCAATTTAGTTGATTCTTTTACTGTTGCTTTTACCAACAGGGTTTTACTATATTTATATACAATTTGGTATCCGGTTCTCTATATGATTAAAGGGCGCCTACCCTATATTATTTTTTTGATATTTCTTCTGTAATATTTATACAGACCAAGGGTAATTTTCGTTTTCTTATTCTTTCCCATACAAACCCTCTAACTATTAAAAAGACATATATTCTTTACCAAATTACTGGTATTCCCTCTGTATTAATTTTGCAGACCAAGGGTAATTTCTTTTCTCTATCCTTTAAGAAAAAACAGGCCTACCATTAGTCGAACCCTTTACTGTGATACTCTACACTGTATTTAATAACAGGACAACATACTTACCTGTAATATTATTTGCACAATTTTCCTCTTTTGTGGCCAACTAGTTTCAGCTTGTCTTCCTCCCAACCATGAGACCGTCTAAACTTCGAGTCTCCCCCCAAGCTTCTTTACTAAGCAACTACCTTCAGCAAAAGTTAAAATCACCTCTGTGCCCATGCTATCTGTTCCTTACCAGACTTAGCATGTTTTCTTTATTTTTAATCATTCCCCTTCCTTTCTCACCGTCTGTTCCTCTAACAGCCCGGTCTTTCCTTTTCACTAAGGAAGGAAGGAAAGCAGTTAGGGTTTGTTCCTTGGCAACCGTTTTCCTTTACATTACCAGCAAATAAAACAATTCCCCAAATAATAATTATTAACTTTCATTTTCCCATTCATTTCCAATTATAAATTAACAACATTTATAATGACGTAATTTTGAAAGTAAAAATAATTCTTGTTCAATGTTTTACCCAAGCTGGTAACAACATAAGAGTCATTTATAATTTTTCCGGGTCATTACATCTCCTCCCCTTGAGATTGGACATCGTCCTGATGTCTCTCAGCCATAAACAACTCCAGATAGGTTCTTTTCATTAATATTTCATCTTCCCAAGTGGCCTCCTCAGGACCATAATGCCGCCATTGTACCTGTAATAGCTCGTCTCCGCAGCTGCACTTCTCTCCGGTTGAGGATGCTCAGCAGTTCGACTAGCACCTCTCCTTCCGGTTTGACCTACCACATACAATGTTTAAGTTAGTTTTTATTTTTTTAAAGAAATCCTTTTGCTAGGCTCATTGTAATCAACAATTCCCACCTGAATATCCTGCCATTTGATCACATGTCTAGGATCATAGACATATTTCTTTAACACGGAAACATGAAAAACATTATGAACCCGAATGTGGCTAGGCAAGGCGAGTTGGTATGCTATTGGTACAATTCTTGCCAGGACTTGGAATGGTCCATAATATTGGGGTACTAGCTTGGCACACCCGCTCCACTGCAAGGTACTCTTTTTGGCTTGAATTTTAATAAATACATGGTCTCCAACCAAGTATTCCTTGAATCTTCTTTTGCGATCAACAAAATTTTTTTGTTTGTCTTGAGCAGCTTTCAAGTTGGCGCGTACCTTTTTTACCATATCTTCCATTTCTGTGAGCATGTCCGGCCCCAAACTCAGTCTATCTTCTGGTCCGCCCCAATTCGAAGGTGTGCAACATTTTCGACCGTACAAATCTTCGAAAGGGCTCATTTGCGTTGAGGTATGATATCCATTATTATACGCAAACTCTACCAAGTGTAAGTACTCTTCCCATAGCATAGGTTTCTGCATCACATAAGCCCTTAGCATATCTTCTACCACTTGGTTTACTCGTTCTGTCTGCCTGTCGGTTTGAGGATGGTATGTCGTGCTAAAATTCAGCTGAGTTCCCAGTTCAGCGAATAACATCCTCCAAAAGGCAGATGTAAATTTTACATCTCGATCTGAAATTATTGTCTTTGGGAGTCCATGTAATCTGAACACGTTCTGCATAAAAATGTGAGTGATTTGTGCGGCTCTATAAGTGGATTGTACAGGTATGAAATGGGCAGCTTTGCTCAACTTGTCTACAACCATGATAATGGAGTCATTGTTTTTCTTTGTCTTAGGTAATCCAGTGATGAAATCCATGGAAATGGTTTCCCATTTCCATTCTGGAATGGGTAGTGGTTGTAGTAGTCTAGCCGGATGCTGGTGTTCTGCTTTAATTTGTTGGCACTCCAAACAACATGCCAAATATTCTGCCACGTTCTTCTTCATCCCTGGCCAGAAGTAATCTTTTCTTATTGCTGTAATCATTTTCTGATTGCTGTAATTATTTTCTGATATCCAGGATGACCTGCGTAATGGCTAATGTGGAATTCATCCAGTATCATATTCTTAATATTGTTTTGGTTTGGTACAAATAATCTTTTCTGGTAATACAACATTCCTGTATCATCTAAATCATATCCTTGCAGATTTTTCTCGTTGGAAGGTTGCTGTAATTGTTGTTTTATTTGCTGATACTCGACATCTTGTTCCGCAACTTCCTTTATCATTTCTCCGAAAGGACTTTTCCATTCACTAATGGAAATTTCGTACAGATTTTGTACCTTTCGACTTAAGGAATCTGCCACTCTATTCTCCTTTCCCTGTAAGTGTTTAATGTCAAAATCAAAACCGCTTAAGAAGTCTACCCATCTTGCTTGTCTGGCATTCAAAGTGGGCTGACTAAAATAATTTGTTAGGCTGTGATGGTCGGTTAGCAACATTTTCAAGGCATGTATGATGATAGCCAATTCTAAATCATAAGCATAGTATTTTTGCTCATGCTCTTTCAACTTTCGAGACTCGTATGCAATCACTTTGCCTTCTTGAATTAATACTCCTCCCAAACCTTCTTTGCTTGCATCCGTGCATACCACATAATCTTTATTAGGATCAACGATACTCAAAACGGGTGCTGTAGTGAGCAGGTGTTTCAACTGCTCAAAACTTTTTTGGCAATTTGTGGTCCATTGGAATGCTTTTCCCTTTTTCTGCAATGATGTGATGGGGAAGGCCACTTTGGAGAAGCCTACCACGAATCACTTGTAATATCCGGCTAATCCCATAAAGGACCAAATGTCTGCCACATCTTTGGGTATGGGCCACTCCATTATAGCTTTTATTTTCTCCGGGTCCACTGCAATCTCATTCTTTGTAATCACATGACCCAAGTATTGGATTTCTTCCTTGAAGAAATCGCATTTACTAAACTTGGTGTATAACTAATGTTCTCGAAGGGTCCGTAGTACCATTCTAAGATGTTCCTGGTGTTCCTCCTTGGTGCGAGAATATATTAGTATATCATCAATGAATATCAGCACGAATCGATCTAGATAATGATGAAGTATACTATTCATCAGACACATAAAGGTTGCAGGAGCGTTTGTTAGCCCAAAAGGTAATACTACAAATTCATAATGTCCATACCTTGTTCTAAAAGCATTTTTAGCAATGTCCTCTTCCTTAATTCGGATCTGATGGTAGCCTGATCGCAGATCAATCTTAGAAAACACCGTCGTGCCTTTTACTTGATCAAACAATTCATCGATCCGAGGTAATGGATATTTTTTTTTTTATGGTCTGCTTATTCAGCTGGCGATAGTCAATACACATCCATAAAGTTCCATCTTTCTTCTTAACAAATAATATAGGGGCTCCCTATGGTGACACGCTGGGCCGAATGTAGTTTTTATCCAGTAATTCTTGCAACCACATTTTCAATTCTGTTAACTCAGGCACACTCATTCTTTAAGGTGCCTGTGATACCGGGGCTGCGCCTGGTACTAATTCTAGAGTAAAGTCTATATTTCTTTTTGGTGGTAACCGAGGAATTTCTTCTGGAAACACATCTGTAAATTCTTGTATTACAGGGATGTCATTCAATGCTGCTGGTTTATCCTTAGCATCCGCATATCCTACCTGAATAACATAAATCTGGCATCGTTTCCGGATGCACTTTTCCAGTTGGGTTGCAGTTATTGGGCGGATCTGCATAGGTTGTTTAATTCCCTGCATTTCCTTCCTATTTCCATGCTGATCTCTGTAGTATATAACCTTGGTTTTGCAATCTACTAAAGACCAGTGTTTTTCCAACCAGTCCATTCCAATTAAAACTTCATATGAACCAAGAGGGAGTATATTTAAATCATCCATTATCGGTTTTTCTGCTATAGTAAAGGAACAATTATCGATTTTTGACATTACCCGTCTTTTGGCTCCGGTAGCTAATTGTACCATCCAAGGAGTTTTAAATTTAACAGGCTGTAATTTACATCGTTCTACTAATTTTGGACTTATATAGCTTAGTGTAGCCCTTGGATCAATTAAAACAGCTATGGGAAAGTCTGAGATTTTACCTTCAAATTCGACCATTGTTGGTTGATATTCTGCTTGTCGATCCTCCAGTGCTGCATTAATTCTGGGCACACTACGTCCAACCTCGCCAACCGTTGAAGCTTCATGAATTTGAGATAACTGTTCTGTTCCCTTACATTGTGGACAGTTTTTTACATAGTGCAGCCCTCCACAGCCCCAGCACTGAACCGGGGGCCTTACTGTCCCTTCGCTGTCCAATCTAGCATGTTGTTCACCACCCCTGGATTCATTTACTATCTTGAGTTTAGATGTAGACTTTGATGGAATTCTACTATTCAGTCCTTTTCGATTCCCCTTGCTTCCGCCACTACGGTTTCCTCTATTGCTTCCAATTGAATTGAAATTCTTTTTCAAATTCCATTTCCTACTAGCAGCTTCCCCTTTTTTCTTACTTTGTTGATAGCAAATTCTGGCTTTACGAATCGCCTCATCCATAGACTTTGGATTGTCGAACTCAATCCTCTCTCGCATATAAGGTGGCAAGCTGCTGACAAATCGTTGTACTTTCGCCTTTTCCTCCCTTATATATGGTAGGTAGCAGAGTAAGGAGGTAAACCGGGTGATGAATTCATCCATGGTCTGCTGCCCCAACCGTAAATAGTGAAATTCCTTTGCCTTTTCATCATAAAAATGTTCAGTTAAATACCTCTCCCTAAAATACCTTTGGAAATTTTCCCAAGTAATAGTCTGCTCAGTCACTCCCTTTACAATTTTGACTTCCTCCCACCATAAGGTAGCCTTTCCCTACAACTGGAAAATAGCCAATCGTGCCTTAAGGTTATGGTCGTATTCATACAACTGAAAATACTTATTCATGTTGATCAACCATGCTTCCGCTGCTTCTTCTTGCACCCCATCAAAGTGCGGTGGTTTTATCTTATGAAATTCCCCTTGTAGTTCCACCCTTTGTCTCTTTGAGGTTTGTTGTTCATACGCATTAATAGAACGTTCCTCCTATTCCTCTGATCGCTCTGGGGGCATATGATGGTTCTGCTCTTCTGATATTCTCTGTTGTTCCATGCTAGGGTTAACTGGTGGTTGGTTTTGTCTGTCAGACAAACTCTTTAAAATTCTTTCTTGTTCCATTGTTAATCGTGCGTTGTCCTCTCGCAACTGAGCCATCTCATTCTTTAGCTCCTGTACTGTTTCTAGAATAGCTTGGTTTGTATTTCTGGCTTCTTCTCCCAGCTGTACCCAAAACTCAGGGTTACTCTCCAGTCCATGTGTCCCTTGTCCCATTGCGTATCTGCGAAATGTACTGTCTGCTCTCCTCATATTGAAATTCTTTGAATTCCTAAACCTGTAGTAGTTCATAAAAATTTAATGACAAAAACAAGAGGACTATTAGTATACTAATCAGTATTTATACAAGTAACATTTTTATTATAGATGGCATCTCTATTTGCCCAGAGGCCTCAGTTTTGTAACTGGGCTCTGATACCACATGTCATGAACCTCATTCAATATTTACCATAGGTTAACCATGTAAAAAAAAAAATTATTTCCTTCCTAACCATATACGTCATAACACATAATTCGAAGACATGTTACCATGTTTTAAGGTTTATGCAGTATATTTATATATATCATATCACCATGATCGAAGGGTTATATCTCATAGTTCTTATAGACTTTAATGAGACATCGTCTGCCAACCTCCCAACTGTGTTGGCACGTGGACTCACCCATTACAATTTTCGATACTTGCTACTGAATGGACTTCTTGTGTACGCATGGCTGCGTTGGCAGTGCGACAGGGTTTCCAACTCTGGTCTCATTTATGGTTGATTTGCCAGACGACAGACATCTGGATCTCCTTGACGAATGTTTCCTTTACCGATCCGCTTCTCGTATGGCGGGTAGCTGTTGACATTAATACTACTGGCGCCGTGCAATTTCTCGGGATCCTAGACTTAATGAATGGTGGTGATCGTCCCTCCCTCCATCGAACGACCAAGAGCAAGGGCAAGGTCTTTATTTGGACCTTTCTAGGGCTTGTGACTTTCATTTGTGCGTGGTTAGTTTTCTGAGAGGGTTTTCTCTACTCGCAAGTCCGCCATTGTTACGCCTGAGTTTTGTTTCCCTATAACTGGAAGTGAAGACGACACCGTCACTGAGAAGGATGCAGTATCCTCCTACGTGTTCATTCCGATAGTGGAAGAACAGGTATAATATGCGTTTACTTATTTAGTATTACCACCTTCAGTTCTTTTCTGGAAACTGGCGTAACGAGGTTATATTATACTATTCACAAGCTGCTATGTTAGTATGTTTTACAGGCTTGGAAAATCCATATCGTGGACGAAGGATTTACCAGCAGTTTTCCAGTATTCAAACCCCGTCCCGGGTATGGACCTCAATGTATCTTTGTTAATGATATTCGTTCCCTGTACCTCTACTTTTGTTGAAATGTTTAACCACTTAAGTTATTACTCATGGATTGTTCTGTATGTATATGACAGTGTTGGCGTGCCCATGCCGTGGAGAAAGGAATGGCCAACAGTTCTTCTGGGGCTAATTCCACATTCCGGGTATGGTTTTTAACATTCCAGTTTAATAGAGTATACCAGAGATTGGTGTCGAACTCCATGGTTACGATTCTCTTTCTTATGCCAGGTCGCTCCTTCGAGCTTTCTGTTGAGGAGTTAGTTTCCCGGCCATACTCTTTCGGGAACTTGCCGAATGCCATTTCATGAGGCATTGAATTCCATGGCCCTTTGGGTCTTACTATCATTTTGTTTTTTGGATGAACGTTTTAGTTTCGGGTGATTAAATGTAATACTGTACTGTTTGGGTCACGAACTCCATTCCATAAGATTTTTCTCTTGTCTATTAAAAGCAGTGTTACAATGATTGCCTGGTCTCTATTACTCCGTGACATTCTATTTACAGTATTATTTGAATGTATGTTTTGTTTTAAGGATGTATCTCATACACTGAGCACAATATAATTAATGGGTATAGTGTTTTCCTCTATTTCGCTTGGAACCAAGTCAATACTTTTTCAAGGGTAATTTTATTTGCTTTCCGCCAATGTTATGATATGCATGCAGATAGATTGTGTCCATATTTGCGCGCATATCAATTTAATAGTGTTATGTTTATATGTTGGTTATTCCGTTGAATGGTTAATACCCTTTCTCTTTATTACTCTGCTATGCTCGTTCGGATGGCATGAATCATATGCCGCGAACTTAACAGCAGAGTGACAGTTACTATTGTTTTATGTTGATTTCTCTTGTGTAGCCTAGAGTTTATGCATGCGGTTGTTATAATAAAGTTCTCGTTATTGGTTATTATACCGAGGGTATTTGATATTAGTTTGTAATCGTAAGGCCACAACAAATATTTAACGGTTCTTGTTTGATTCAATAATGACATAAGTACTGTGCGGCAGTTTCCTTGTTATTTGTTCGATTCGAACTATAAAATGATTAACACGGATGTGAACCATATTCAGTTGATTCTTTTACTGTTGCTTTTACCAACAGGGTTTTACTATATTTATATACAATTTGGTATCCGGTTCTCTATATGATTAAAGGGCACCTACCCTATATTATTTTATTGATATTTATTCTGTAATATTTATACAGACCAAGGGTAATTTTCGTTTTCTTATTCTTTCCCATACAAACCCTCTAACTATTAAAAAGACATCTATTCTTTACCAACTTACTGGTATTCCCTCTGTATTAATTTTGTAGACCAAGGGTAATTTCTTTTCTCTATCCTTTAAGAAAACATAGGCCTACCATTAGTTGAACCCTTTACTGTGATACTCTACACTGTATTTAATAACAGGACAGCATACTTACCTGTAATATTATTTGCACAATTTTCCTCTTTTGCGGTCAACTAGTTTCATCTTGTCTTCCTCCCGACCATGAGACCGTCTGAACTTCGAGTCTCCCCCCAAGCTTCTTTGCCAGGCAACTACCTTCAGCAAAAGTTAAAATGCACCTCTGTGCCCATGCTATCTGGTCCTTACCAGACTTAGCATGTTTTCTTTATTTTTAATCATTCCCCTTCCTTTCTCACCGTTTGTTCCTCTAACAGCCCGGTCTTTCCTTTTTCCTTTCCTTTTCACTAAGGAAGGAAGGAAAGCAGTTAGGGTTTGTTCCTTGGAAACCGTTTTCCTTTACATTACCAACAAAGAAAACAATTCCCCAAAGAATAATTATTAACTTTCATTTTCCCATTCATTTCCAATTATAAATTACCAACATTTATAAAGACGTAATTTTTAAAGTAAAAATAATTCTTGTTCAATGTTTTACCCAAGCTGGTAACAACATAAGAGTCACTTATATTTTTTTCGAGTCATTACAGTAAGACAAATCTCATTCTTGTTATAAAAACTCGAACATAAATGAAATTTCCAATATCAATTTCCATACATCTATAAATCCAACTAAATAGTTTATAAATTTACATAATACAATTATATAATTATATGCACAATTATGTAATTGTATCAAATAACAACTAATATGGATAATGGAGTTCTAAGTATATTGCATTATTTCATTGTAAAATGACATGGAGACTAGGTGTGATGACATGGAAATGTGCAACAAAGTTACTTGTAGGTTTTCCTACTTAACCGAGATGTAAGCTGACGATAAAACCACTGTAAGAGGCAGTTTCTTTACAAACTCTTTAGAAATCTATAATGAGTTTTTCCAGGTATTTTGGAGGAATTACCTGGTCCAAACGAGGAGGTTGTACGAGGAGGCTAAGAAAGCAGCCAGTGATGACAAGGTGTAACCAACCAAAATTCCTCTAGCTCTAATAAATGCTACATAAAAATGAAAACAAATTATAGTATTTGCAAAAGAGCATTAAAAAATTTCTATAAAAAAAATTGAACTACATAAGAACCTCCACCGAACCAACGGGTTCAACAACAATAACAACAATGCTCGGCTTCGACTCAGCTCAACTACAATAACAAAAATGCTTAGCTTTGGCTCAGCTCAACCACAATCACAAATTAACAACGCTCGGCTCAACCAAAACCACAAATTAGGAGTGAATGAAAGTTCACAGCAATGTCAAGGCCATCATATATAAAAAAAAAACAGCTAAAAAAATAGTTCGGCCGAATTATTTATTCGGCCGAATCATTTGTTGAGTCAAGCTATCTTTTTGCTTATTTTTTCAGCTCTAGAAAAAAACCCGTCTAAAGGACAACATTAATCTAAATGGAAAGACATTCAATCGAATGTTAGTATAATAGTTCGGCTAAAAAAAAATTTGGTTTGCCCAAAAAATTGAGATTACAAATTTTTTGGGGGCATTTCTCACAAAAGTGTAACCTAGCTTCACGTTTTCACCCATAACTTCTTCAATGTATCTTATTAGGACACATGAGAAAATGCATGTTCATTACGATTGTAGATTAATGTGTAGCATAATTTCTTGTTGTCCAATAAAGTTAATGAGAAAAGACATGTGCAATTTGATTTTAGAATAATGGCTTCTTTTCTGTGGGGAAATGCCATTTTAGTTTGTATATATGATCATGAGATGTCTTATCATAAGATATTCCATGGAGATCATCAAAACATGGTGCTATGATAAAATGATAAATGGTTATAATGAGTACATAGTTATAATTATGGTTGTTATTTTTCTTTTTTAAATATGGGTATGAAATATAAAAATATAGTTATGAGTGATATTGTGATTTTACTTTTAATATAATATTTTTCACATAAAAATGATTATGAGTTTTTACATTGTGGGAAATCTATTATAGTTTAGTTTTCAAACATGTTTTCTTAGAAAAAGAGATCTTAGCTAGGCAAAAGCAGTTTTAGGGCATACTCTAGAAGCCATACATAATTACAATTACTCATTAAATTACTCATTAACTGATTAAATTTTTTTGGGTGAGATTATTAGTTTTTCATTAATTTAATTTTATATAAGATTAAAATTTATTTTTTAAAATATACATATTGATTTTTAATTTTAAGAGATTGTGATTTTATATATTTTTTAATTACATCCAAAGACATAAAATAATTATACTATTAAAAAATCAAAATTTAAAAGAATTAAACTGCAACTTTCCAAAATAATTGAGATACGACTTTCTAAGATTTTTTTATGTGAAAATTTCACATAAAATTCAATGGAAGTAGTTACATAATATATAAACTACTCTTTCTAACTTTCACATAAAATTCAATGGAAGTAATTACATCATGGATACACTACTCTTTCTAATTGAAATTTAGTTACTAGATTATATGCCTTTCAACTCTTGAGTGGACAAATGATATGCCAAGATTTAGCTCTTTTGGTTGTGTACAAGGAATAATTTTACAATGAGAAATCATGATATTTATGTTATCCTATATTTTGTGCCTCAAATTATAAAGTAATTTTACGTATTTTCTAGAAACAAGAGAATTATCATCTTAATTTTATGTAAAAGTATGATGCAACGATGAGGACATATATTATGTTGTGAAAATATATTGGAATTTAGTTATTTTCAAGTCTATTTAGTTGTGATTCTAGGATACATTAGTTCACTTTGTCATTTAAATTGATATTTCTGAGGGTCTAAGCTAGGTGGAATATATTTTAGGTTGTATAATTATTTAAAATGTTGTATAGACTTTTGTTCTTTTGAACAAGAGGAAGATTTGTCTCTTTGATTTATGTCATTGTCATTATCATGTTCTGGGACTTTGCATTTCTTATTTGGCTTTCCACATTATTGGTATTAAATATTTGAGGTTTGGGATCGAAGGTTCTTTTTCTCAAATTTTTTCCTCTTGAAGGGAAGCGTATCTAATAGATACATACTGAAAGTAAATTTATTTTGCTCATTCACAAAAATGTTTTCCTTTTTTAGTTAATGCAAATGCAAACCTGGGATAACTCCACTCGAACAAGTCACGTTACCTGACCAATAAGAACCATGTACATGCAATGATGAATTTGTAGAAAATCTCAGGGAGACTTGTATTAGCAATACCCAAGGATCTACCATCCATTCTAATTCACACATATAAATATCACAATAGATTTATTTTTATATTTGTTCTCTCATGCCCTTTGTTGAAGTGAGAGTATTTGTTGCAGGAATCTAATTCGTATCTATGCTCAACTAAAAATATTCGGGGGATCTTCTACGAGAAAATATGGAGCAAGCACACATATATTTGTCGATCTTGCAAGCACCGCATGAAAATATGGATGGTGCCTATGGATTGCAAGTTCTAATGTTCACCTACAAAATAAATCCACAAGAAATATGTTTGGGTGGCAACAGGTTTCTCAACATCCTTTTTGTTTAGAATTCATTACTTAGCAATTGCTTACATTTCTTAACATCCCTATCTTTTTAGAATTCATTATTGAATAATTGTTTACCTTTATGTTGTTGCGCACAACCATAGTTTCACAATGGAATATAATTATTTACTGTTATTTATGTTATCTTCTATTTTTTGCTTCAAAGTATAAGGTAAATCTATGTATTCGCCAACAACAAGAGCACTATTATCTTAATCTTATGTAAAAGTAATATGCATCAATGAGGACATATTTTATGTTGTGACAATATATTGTAATATAGTTAATGTCAATCCTATTTATCTATTATTCTAGGGTACAATAGTTATATTTTTCATTTAAATTGATATTTCCAAAGGTCTAAACTAGGTGCAATATAATTGAGGTCATAAAATTATTTAAAATTTTGTATAAACTTTTGTACTTTTGAACATGAGGCAAAGTTGTCTATTGGATTTATGGCATTGTCATTATCATGTTCCACTCCTTTGCATTTCTTATTTGGCTTTCCATATTACTAGTATTAAATAATTCAGGTCTGGGATGGAAGGTTTTTTTTTCTCAATTTGTTTCCTCTTGAAGGGAAGTGTTCCTAATAGATAGATACTAAAAATAAATTTCTTTCACTCGTTCACAAATAATACAACCCTTTTCAGTTAATGCAAATGCAATTTTGGGATAACTCCACTGGACCAAGTCACATTACCTGACCAGTAATAACCGTGTACATGAAATGATGAATTTGTAGCCAAAGCTCAAGGATAATTGTATTAGAAATACCCAAGGATCTACCATCCATCCTGCTTCAGACATATACATCTTGCGATAGCTTTATTTTTACCTTTGTTCTACCATGCTCTTCATTCATTCCCTTTTCTCATGTTAGTGAATTTGTTGCAGGAATCTAATCCATATCATTGCTTAAATATTTTCATTTCTTAACTACAAAACTGATTTTTTTGGGAAATCATAGCTCATTTTCATTGAGTTCATTTGATTTGTTCTTAAGTAAAAATTTTGTAAAATTCCATGGAAGTTTCAATCATTTACTCATTATTTTAATTGCTTTTCTACAATCCATTAATATGGCATTATACTTGATCTGAAAATGAGATCTTAAATCAATATAAAGGTATTATAGACTCATGTACAGGAATGCCTATATTACTTGGTGCAATGGATCGAAAAGATTGCGAATAATATAGACAATGAGTAGTTAGAAAACATAACAGTCACACACATTAACGCTGCAAAATAATCAAGGAGTTCACCAGACTTCCTGGCTACATCTCCTGGTCCAGCTTTCAATGTTAACCTCTATATTATGTCCTCAAGACAAGATTATTACAAGTGTAAGCTCAAAACTGAGTCTCAACATGACAGTGAAAAAACAACAGGAATTTATTTGAAATCCTCAAGTCTACAAGAGTACACAGACTCAACCTCTTGCTCTCTGTCTTCTTCTTTCTCTCGATCTCAGCAACTGCCTCCTTCTGTCTCTGCCATTGAATGGCTTTTAAGCCTATCATCGCCTCCCTGTTCATCTCCCCTTTCGGGATTTCTGGCTCCTGGCCGTTGTCCCTTCCTCTCCCTCTAGAGCATTTATCAATCATTACTAAATGCCCTAAGGTATGGTGGCCACTTTTTTGTAACAAAAAGGACCACTAGGGCGAGTGGAATACCAAAAATTCGTTTCTCTGTTTACACATAGAAAAACATAGAAAACATTGAAAAATCTGACAAAACGCTTTCTATCGGACTTCAAATAATATCGAATCCGCCCTATAATCTTATTAGGTCTACCTTTGGTCACTATTGCAAGCCCATTGTTGATCTACGTGATCTCTAATCCAACGGCTAATATCATTTTCGGGTGGCTTATGTGCATAGAGATTACTCATCTAAAGAGGAAATTTTCTCTCTCCTGTGCCAAGCCACATGTTGGCCAGTGTATGGGATCGGGTGGAGCTTGTCCAATACCACTTACCTCTTGAGGCCCGCCTGAAATCCTGCTTATCATAGAACTCAAATAATATAAATCTACATTTATAAACCTTTCAGGTCTAGTTTTATCACTTTGGACGCATTTCCTCTATATTTTGGTTTTATAATGGAAATGCGTAAATACATAGAAAAACCCAACAAATCCCTTTTTATCGGAAATCAAAATTTATCGAATCGCATCTATAAACCCTGTTGGGTCAAGCTTATCACAAGTCACATACTGTATCGACCCCGCTGCTTTTTATTGTTGCAACGCGATATATCACAATCGCATATCGCATGGTCTTCAGGCCTTTGGTAAGTCCTCCCTTATGTTTTAACAATGCGATATTACAAGTTAATTTGGTTCACTGATTTGCACGCTTGATCAGCACTCCTTGTTAAATCGTGTTGATCACTATCGCTATTTCCATAGGGTTGCCTCTAATGTTCTCCGCTGACTTCTCTTGATTATGATATCCCAATTTGATCTGGACCATTGATCGGTCCAATCCGACGGCTCCTGTGCAACGTCACTTCCACCTTTGCTTAGCTCTGGTTTTTGACATGCTTTCACTATTTTCCCTTGCGATAGTTAAGATATATGAAGACTTAGAGGTTTTAGGATCCATTTTGGATCACGCCTTCCCACTCAAAAGCTTCTGGACCACCAAAAGTTGGTTTTTAGGCACTGATCAAATGAGGATATAGCTCCCTCACTTGCTTAACTTCTATCCACCATGATTTGCTTGGATTTGAACCTTTGAACCCTATTCTCCGGTACTCAACATCCCCTCCATGCATAGTTCTCACCTTCCTGTCCCAAACTGTATCTTCCTGTAACTCATTGAAATATTCAAGAAACAGATCCTCAATAGAAGGAAACTAACTTGGCTCTTCATGATCTTCAATCAAGGAAGCTTCATACAATCTCAAGTTTTCTGCATTAACAATTGAATAGATCTGCATATAAGCTGACAAATCAAGGCGAAAGCATTTTCGCCAATTTTATCAAGTATCTTGAAAGGTCCATACCTTATTGGTTTTAGCTTCTTACCTTCGCCTTGCATTATGTCCTTGCTGATATACAGTCAGACTTGATCACCAACTTGGAAACTATGCTCAACCCGATGCTTGTCATGTCTTGCCTTGTACTTGGCTTGACTTCTTTCTAGCTGTTCCTGTACTACCTAGTGAATTTCCTAGATTTGTTCAATGAACTTGGTTGCTTTTTCCACATCATTATGCCCATCAACTTCTATGTCTTTACCAAAGAAAAAATCCAAGGGAGACTTGGTATAAAACCAAAACAAGTCTCAAAAGGATATCTCTGAGTAGAAGAGTGCTTGGCACGGTTGTAAGCATGTTGCACATAGCACAAATGCTCATTACAAAGCTTGGGATTCTTGCTGCAATAGCCTCTGAGAAACTAGATCACTGTTTTGTTGACCACTTCTGTCTAACCATCTATTTGTGGATGAAATGTTGTGCTCTTCTTCAACCTGGTGTCCATCAACTCCCATAGATTTGACCAAAACTTCCCAACAAATCAAGAATCTCGATCAGATACAATGGAAGTGGGTAAACCAAAATGAACCCATACATTTCGAAAGAACAACTTTGCTGTTTTTTCAACTGTAACTTGCTTATTACAAGGTATCAAAATACACATTTTACTGAACCTATCCACAACAACATACAAATAATCATGACCTTTTCTAGACTTTGGCAATCCCCCAACAAAGTCCATGGAAATACTTTCCCAAGGACGAGAAGGAATTGGAAGTGGAGTGTACAAGCCTAATTTTCTATTACTGGGCTTGCTTGTAGCACACATAGTACACCCTTTGATATATCTAGAAACTTTCTCATGCATTATGGGCCAATAACATAACCTCTGCAATTGTGCAATTGTTTTACTTACAAAAAAATGATCTGATATGAGAGAAGTATGTGCTTCTCGAATTATGTTAACTCTTTCAGTTTGTGGAATGCATAACTTTCCCAAATGATATAAGAGTTGGTCCTTCACATAATAATCCATTTCTTCTACTTGTTTGCCATGACTTAAAGTTGCATATACATCTTTAAAATCTACATCTTGAGCATATTGTTCAATGTAACTTTCATGCATTACTGAGTTATGCTTAAGTATAGTAGATGCATTTATTATTGGTCATGATAACATGTCTGCAACCTTATTGTGTATTCCCTTCTTATATCTGATGACAAGATGGAATTGCTGTAGAAAACCAATCCACCTATAATGTCTTGATTGCTGCAATTTAGTTTGTGAGTGAAAATATTGAAGTGGTTGATGATATGTATGTATGATTGTTTCCTTACCCATTAGGTAATGTTTCCACTTTTTCACAATTTGTACTAATGCATACAATTCTTTATCATATTTGGGATAATTAACTACTACAGAAGTAAATGTCTCAGAATGATAACATATGGGTTTATCGTGTTGCATCAACACTGCTCCCATGGCATAGTCACTGGCATCTATCTCAATCTCAAATGGATGTTGAAGATCTGGCAGTGCTAGTACTGGTGCTATACTAATTTTGTCTTTTAAGGTGTCGAAGGCTTTCTGCTATTTGCCTCCCCACTTAAACACCTGTTTCAATCCTGTTAAAGCATGTAATGGAGCTGCAATCAATGAAAAGTTAGCAATAAACTTTCTCTAGTATTGTGTTGCCCCTAGGAAACTTCTAACCTCTGTAGCAGATTTGGGTTTAGGCCAGTTCACAATGATTTCAACCTTAGAGGGATCTATCTTCAATTCACCACCCCCTACAATATGACCAAAATAATTTAAAGATGTTTTTCCATATTCACATTTTGACAGTTTTACATATATATTTTCTCTTTTTAAAACATCTAAAGTCTGCTTTACATGGTCTTCACATGTCTTACTAAAAACAAGAATGTCATCTAAATAAACAATTACAAAATCATCAATAAAAGGTCTGAGTACATCATTCATAACTCTCATAAACATAGCAGGAGCATTAGTTAAGCCAAAAGGCATAACCAACCATTCATACAATCCTTGCTTTGTCTTGAAAGCAATCTTCCATGCATCTTGTTCTGCAACTCTAACCTGATGATAACGACTTCATAAGTCTAACTTAGAAAAGTAAACTGCTTCTTTCAATTGATCTAATAAATCATCAATATGATGTAGAGGATAACGATTCTTGATCGTAATTTTATTCAGTGCTCTATAATCAATGCACATTCTCCGTGATCCATCTTTGTTTCTCACCAGCACGATTGGATATCCACATGGAGATGTGCTTGTTCATATAAACCCTTTTTCAAGTTACTCTTGTACCTGCTTCTTTATCTCTGCATTCTCTAAAGCTGGCAACCTGTACATTCCAATGTTAGGTAATGGAGCATCCTGCTGCAAACAAATATTATGTACTATTTCTCACTTGGGTGGCAGACCTTTTGGTTCTTGAAATAGAACATCATACTCTAAAACAACTTTAACTAAATTAGCTTTATGTTTAGAATCACAACCTTCAAATGCATTGAATTTTTTAGGATCCTTTGCCTTTACAACCATTAGTAAAAACTTCTTACTTGAATTCACAATTCTTTTCATTTGTCCTAAGTTAATGAGAGAATAGTTATTTTTGAGTTTATGAGCTCTTACAATATATTCTATTCCATCTTTAGTGAGTTGATACTTATTTTCAACTCTATAGAAAATATCTTTCCTATCATACAAGTATGGACTTCCCAAAACAATACCACATATCTCCAATGGAACTATATCTAACTTAGCCTCATCTACAAATGTCGATCCAATAGAAAACCTAAGTTTACATTGTCTCATTACTTGTAGCTTTATTTTATCACACACTCAACCTAATGGATATGGCTTCTCATGAGGTTTTGTTTGTAATCCCAACTTCTTTACAATTGTTTCAGAAATCAAGTTTACTTGTGATCCACTATCAAATAAAGTATCAATCTTATTATGCTTGGAAAATACTCTAATACGAAAAATCTCATTTCTTTCTCTCTCATTACTTTCATTATTAATAGATTGTGCATAATTACTTGTGGATGCTTCATAATCTTTACCTCTAATACCTATGGTTGTAACTGTTGTTTCATTGCCTGAATATGATCCCAAGTCCTGCTGAACAACTGCAGCATTCTTCCTCTCCTTACCACCGAACTTCTTGGGTTTTAGGTCTAGATGCAAAGATCAACAGTGTGCCTCATTATGTTCATCTTTCTTGCAATGAGTGCAGGAAGTTTTTCCCTTCTTTGTAGTGTTTTCTTTCCTCTCCTTCCATTTCATTTTCTTCTTTTCCTTGTTCTTACTTACAGAATATTTAGATGTTCCCCCAACCTTTGGGTTTACATTCTTACCTCTAGCTTCTAGATGTGTTGCTTGAACTGATACATGATCTGAGCTAGTGGGACTAAACATGAGTATAGTATGCTTTAAGTAATCATGCAAACCACCTATATACTTCAATAAAGTATCAAGTGAGTCCAAGGATATACCTAGAGTTAAAGCTCTTTTCTTAAATTCCTGAATATAACTTTGTACACTTTGACCCTTCAACTGGCAAAGAGTTTTCCAACTCATCATTGCCTGCTACATGTAAGCTAGAGGATAAAATTTCTTTTTGATAGTAGAAATAAAGTCATTCTAGGTAGAAAGGATTTTACCATGTTTTTTTAGATCATCTTGTGTCTTGCCTTCCCACCATACTAGTGTAGTTCCTCCAAGTCGAAGGCTAGTCAACTGAATCTTTATCCTTTTTGAATCAATGTTCTGCACCCTGCAATATACATCAATCTGTCTTATCCAATTATCTAGATTCTCTGCATTTAGTTCTCCATCATAAATTGGAAAATCAAACTTCACATCTAATTTAATCAAAGAAGTTTTCTTCTTTTTCTTTTTAGGGCTAGTTTTATGTGAAGAAGATGATGAGGATGATGAAGGTGATGATGGAGGAGTTGGTGGAGGAGGAATTTCTCCTCTTCCTTTGCCTTCTGGAGGGGCAACTAGAAAATGTTTCTTTGCTCCTTTATCTGATTTAGGTGTTGAGGGGCTTTCACCTCGACCCTTCTTAAATTCTAGGTACATCTCTTCCACCATGGCTTGGAGTGCCTTAAAACCTTCCATAAATTGATATTCTGATCTCAATGGAGTTTCTTTTGTCATTCTCCTTTGATAATAGACTCTTCCAATCTTTGGATTAGCCTCAACAAGTTCTCCTTCTCCTAATCTGAGTTTTCATCTAGTTAGCTTTCAAAATCCAGCACAAGCTTGTCTAGCCTTAACAAAACCAAAAGCTCTCATACCACTTGATCTGAAAATGAGATCTTAAATTAATATAAAGGTATTACAGACTCATGTGCAGGAATGCCTATATTACTTAGTGCAATGGATCGAAAAGATTGTGAATAATATAGACAATGAGCAGTTAGAAAACATAACAGTCACACACATTAACACAAGAAAATAATCAAGGAGTTCACAAGACTTCCTGGCTATGTCTCTTGGTCCAGCTTTCAGTGTTGACCTCTATATTATGTCTTCAAAAGTAGATTATTACAAGTGTGAGCTCAAAACCAAGTCTCAACACAACAGTGACAAAACAACAAACTTGAAATCCTCAAGTCTACAAGAGTACATAGACTCTCCCTCTTGCTCTTTGTCTTTTGCTTTCTCTTCATCTCAACAACTACCTCCTTCTGTCTCTGCCATTGAATGGCTTTTAAGCCTATAAGCGCTTGTTTATTCATCTCCCCTTTTGGGCTTTCTATTTCCTAGCCGTTGTCCCTTCCTCTCCCTCTGGAGCATTTATCAATCATTGTTAAACACCCTAAGGTATGGTGGCCACCTATTTGTAATGGAAAGGACCACTGGCGTAGGTGAAATTCCAAAAACTCATTTCTCTGTTTACACAGAGAAATACATAGAAAACACTGAAAAATTTGACAAAATGCTTTCTATTGGACTTCAAATAATATTGAATCCACCATATAATCCTGTCAGGTCCACCTTTGGTTGCTATCACAAGCCCACCGTTGATCTACGTGATCTCCGATCCAATGGCTAATATCCTTTTCGGGTGGCTTATGTGCACTAAGATTACCCGCCCGAAAAGGCGATTTTCTCTCTCCTGTGCCAAGCCATGTGTCGGCCAGTATATGGGATCGAGCGAAGCCCGTCCAATACCACTTACTGCCTAAGGCTTGCCTGAAATCCCACTTACCATGGAACTCAAATAATATAAAGCTGCATTTATAAACCTTTTGGGTCCAGTTTTATCACTTTGGGCACATTTCCTTTATATTTTGGTTTTATAACGGAAATGCGTAAATACATAGAAAAACCCAAAAATCCCTTTTTATCGGAACTCTAAATTTATCAAGTCACATCTATAAACCCTTTCGGGTCCAACTTATCGCAAGTTGCATATTGTATTGGCCCCGCTACTTTGTATCGTTGCGATGTGATATATCGCAATCACATATCACATGGTCTTCGGGCCTTTGGTAAGTCCTCCCTTGTGTTTTAGCGATGCGATATTGCAAGTTAATCTAGGTCATTGATCTATGCGGTTGATCAATGATCCTCATTAAATCACGTTGATAGTTATCATGATTTCCATAGGGCTGCCTCCGATGTTCTTCATTGACTTCTCCATATTGCGATATCCCAATTTGATCTGAACCGTTGATCGGTTCGATTCGACGGCTCCTGTGTAGCGTCACTTCCACCTTTGCTTAGCTTTGTTTTCTACCATTCTTTCACTTTTTTCCCTTGCAATAGTGTTTCCGATAGTTAAGATATATGAAGAATTAGAGGTTTTAGGATCCATTTTGGATCAATACCACTATGTTGAGAGCTAATAGATTAGCAGTATGTGATTGGTAGGGAATATTTAATGAATTCATGGATTGTGGAAATTTTTATGCTAATTTTGAATGCATATATTTCTAAAATTTATGGTGATGTTTCGTGTCACAGATTGGTGTTTGGATTAGTGTCCATTTTATCACAATGAGCTAGTATTCCTAATGAACATGTTCCCTTGGCCCTTGTGGGGTAAGTGCTTTAGTTTATAGTTGCACATCTATTTCTAAGTCAATTTATTGGTGCTTGAAACTCTCATAAACATGGGGTGATCTTTGGTGTTTCGGTATCATTTCTTCACTATAATATGGTTTCTCACTTTGGGGAAATCAATGAAGTGCATCTTTAATCTTTTTTCTTCTTTGGGGAAATATAAACCCCATGAGGCACCCTTTCATGAAAAGCTTCCTAGGCTACCTATGCCCGATTTTTACTAGGCCCTTGAGGATATTGTATATGAGGCTGCAAAGAAGAAAGAAGGATTAACTTGGTCCATTCACCATGTGACACACATATTTGCCTTCTCTCCTTGGAGCTTGATTAATGTTTTAGGCACACTGTGTGTTTACACTGCCATTTGTAAACATGAGGGGTTGTCTTTCAAGTACCCAAGGAACAATATTTCATGGGAACAATTTATGGATACATCTAATGTAGAATTGATTGCAGAACATGAAATTTGGACTATCACATATCCTTATCGAAAGAACTAAGCCTTCAATTGTGCTAATGAAGATGTGTATAAAAGGAAATGAATCTCGAGAATACTCGTAGAGAAATTTGATCTAGAACCATTACCATAGGAGGGTGAAGGGTTCAATCTAGCCAAGGCAATGAAAGACAAAGGTTCGGTCTAAGATGCATTTGTCAATGAAAATAAGCTCTTGTATTGAGCACCTAGGAAGGAAGTTGTGAATGTCTCTGTTTTGAGTAGATTGTTTTATTGTATTGCATTTAATATTAATATTTCGTTTTCACTCAAATTAAACTATAGTCAGATCACATAACATATCACATCATTTTTCATCTATACACTTCTTTCGCATGTACTACCGACTTACGATATTTCCTTTGCAACATCAAATATAGTTACTAATACTTATCCTTTAACTTAAAATATTTATATATCATATTTCTCCACACTCTCTCATACTATTTTATAATATAATATTTATTAATTTTAATATTTATATATTAATATAAATACGTTAATAAATATACTAATATTATCTTTATTTGGATTTATACAAACTTTTATACATTGGAGCATATACAATCTAGCTCATGGCAATAAGTTGTCTTTGGTTTACTTGCGTTGAATGTCAATAATGCATTATTTCTATAATGGAAGGGAAAACTATTTTAAGGCAATGCAAAATAGATCACAAACACTTCGAACTGCATGACCTAATCTGCTGTGACATCATTTAACCGATTGGTCAAAACATTGAATGTAGACCATTATAGTAGTGAGTTGCCGTGAAACTTTATCGTGACATCATTAAAAATAATATTAATATCTGTTTTAAAATATTAAATATAAATCATGGTTAGAGTTTTATTTTTTATGTTTTAATTTTTTGGAAGACTAATTTTTTTTATTA